>VUQS01003513.1:0-10534 GCA_015108495.1 Heterochromis multidens
CTTTTGACCATTAATTAGCTGTTTTATTCCTTATTTGCACTAGCTTTGATGATCCCTTTTCTATATTACTGTTAACATTTCTGCTCAAAACTATGGAACCTTGTTTCCACCACTGAAAAAAAAAAAACCAATTTTGGGTTATTTTGACATAATAACTCAAAATTTCAAGTTATTTAATCAATTTCAAGTTATTTTCTCAGAAGTTTGAGTAAGTAAGTCAAAATATTTAGACAATAAATTTTGACAATTCTTTTATATTTTTTAGTGGCGGAAGCAAGCTTCCATACAAACCTGTTCAGTTCTTTAATGAAACTAATATTTCTTTGTACCTTTTGGGTTATGCAAAAGACCTCACTGTGGTACTAGTACCCCTAGTTGGGACTCGCTGAAATAGTTTAGCGATACTGATATATAGCTATGTACTTCTCAACCAGACTTCATACAAGAGACCACATTTGATGGAGGTGTTAGTGTGATGAAGAATGCCAATATGGGTTTTATCACCTTCAGGGTGAGTGAATGGCCCCTCCAAAGGTGTTTGCTGGTTCCTGCTCTGTCAGCTTTCAGCAGCCATCCATCTCCCCCGTGGCACCCTTTTGTTTTCCACTCAGCTAAGATGTGCCTCTTGCCTTCTGTGAGGAAATGAAAGCCGTGTGACCTTCCCACTTCTTATCGTCTTCATGTGAATCACTCCATATTCTAAAACTCAAGCCACATGCGTCAAGGACCACTATGTTAGGCGGAGGGAAATAAAAGTAGTGGGGCTTTGTGTGGCAAAAAGGATTGTGTGGATGTATCTGAAGTGAGGGAAAGTTCATGAAAAGGCCATGATCAGAGATGGATCAGAGATGGATTTCAGAGATTCATCTCACGTGAAAGCTGTTTCTGATCAGTGAGATTGATCGCCCTTTGTGAACTCAGATTGATGGGTTTACTCTTCAACGTTGCGCTTAACCTCTCCTATAGGTCTCACCTTTAAGTCCTAACTCATCATCACTCCTCCACACTTCTGAACCCCACCAGTATAAATCTTTACCCTGAGCTGAAATGCGTAGGCACCCAGAGTCACCTCATCACTAACTAAGAACACACAGCCTTCATTGCAACCACCGGGCATTTTTGAGGTTTGATTTAATCAGACAAAGTTTGTAGATCTTTCAGGATTTGGAGAAACTACCAAACAACAGCAATTTAAAACATCCCAGGGTTATTTTTACTGTGCCTCAACAAAGCTTCCAGTTGTGTCTGTTTTCTCTGTTTTTCATAATTACAGTAACGTCTGGCCTTTATATTTGTTTTGTGGCCATAGCTGTTTACCTTAACTGGATGTTTATCCTTCTTTTTCTACATTTAAATTACAGTTTGCCAAGTAATTGTCCAAATTAGCTGTTTTCATAAATGTCTACAAAGCAAATGAACAGTAAACACAGAATATTCCAGTAAACAATGATACACATGGAAGGTTCTGCACAGAGAGCAGATTTTGTTTTTAAAGGCAAAGGTAAAGCCTTTTTTTCAGTAATTTTTGGGGGGTTGCATGAATGCGTATCCCCACACAGCAGGTCTCAAGATTAAAGCACCCTCTCCTGTTCCCCTGTGGCCCTCCCCAGACCTACACCTACTCCTTTAGCCTGCTTTGGAACGACAGTCCGTCAGAACTATTGATTATACTGCAAAAACATGACCACTCACGTTTAGTACTGACCCCAGGAGCACACGGGGGTTTTTCTGTGCTCACATTGTGACAATATGCAGGGTAGTGAAGTGTGTGTGTGTGTGTGTGTGTGTGCGTGTGCCCACTTAGAAATCTGAGTAAGAAGCATATGGTTATGATTTAACCAGCATCTGGATGCAATACAACAAGGTTTACAAAGCATAAACTGTGTGTGTTTGAGGGAGAGGGTATCGAAAGTAATCAGATTACAGAAATAAGGAAACTGTAACCTTGGGCATATACCATCACCCATCACCAAAAACGTACTCAGAATGGAAGAAATAACAGTTAACTCTCCACCTCTCTCTTTCTCAGATCTGTGTTTACTGTGTTTGGGGCTCCCTCTAGTGTGCAAAAACTTGGTCTATTTTTATTCTAATACTGCGAGAAAACAACTAATGCTTTAATTCTCGTTTATTTGGAATTATGCGCACAACCTCGTCATTCGGCGAAGGTAAAATTAAAGAATGAAATGCGTCCTGATGCTGCATATTAGATAAGGATTGAGGCTGCTGTCTGTGTAGAAATGGGCTGAGGCTTGCAGACAATGTCTCAGCATATTCTGATCCTATATCACTCCCACTTTTTACAATCAGAAAATCTGATCGTAAACACAGCGTGCAGCTTGCGCCACTGTCTGGCAAAATCACACAGACATATAGAGAGCAATGGTCCTTAGCAGAGATCTGAAATCATGTTAAATACATACATACTGATCCTGAATCTATTCGCGTGTATCAGCGTGTATCCGGATAGATCTGTTATTCTTGAGTTCTCAAGGTTGGGCGTTCAACAGCTTATCACGCACAGGAAAAATGAGTAGCCTATTGCAAGGTAACTTTGAGTCAGGCTGATCCTTATTCACCTGCGCTACTTTGTCGCCGCCTAGTGGTGATGGCAGACTTTGACACCCTAAAGGAAAAGCAGAGTCATGTTTCAGTAGGTCGAGCACAAGCCTGAGAGGATGCAGAGAAGACGCCTTCTCTCTCAAAATGAAGTCCACCTCATATCTGTCTATTATGCAAACACTGTCTTTGTAAACATAGTTTATAATAGAATTTCTGCTCTTTTGTGAGGAGGTCGAATGTTTACTTGTCTTCAAACAATAATTGTCCTCACTCGCTCTTTCACCTAGTTTACACTATGTTATCAAAAAAACACACGCACACAACACACACACCAGATTAATGCCTGACAGTGGGGAAATACAATAAAACAAAGAAAACAAAACAAAGCAAGGAAAAGAGCTATACCATCATAAGGTTTTCCAATGAGTCTTGCAGAATGAAACATTGAGTTTTAATCTTTCTGTAAACAGAAAAAGAAAAAGGTGCATTTAAATAACCATGTGCTTTTAAGAATGTGAACAATTACTTGAGGTACAGGGTTCAATTAAGGAAGAGCATTAGGTACCTTAGTGCCTCTGAATCAGCATATGTTTACATTTAAGTGACAAAGCCCTCTTGGAGTCATAGTAATTATGATGGATGTGATGGATGAAGTCATGTAATGTTGTTATAGTGTGACTCTGTGTGTAGGCAGGAGGTCAGGGTGGAGGAACAGGTCAGCAAAACACTGGACACAAATATGTGAGCGAGCTTTTATTGATTCCATCTGGCAGTCAGTATAGATTTTAACAAAAGGCTATAGTAATTTCCTAATATTGTAACCACAATATTTCCTTAGCTTTAAACATGCGCTTCTTTTTAGGCAAAATATGACCTTTCCCCTAACCCCCCAACCCAAAGTTGTTTTGTTGTCTGAATTTAACTAAACTTTGAGGCGATGATTGGCAGATCATAGGGCTGTAATGTATTATATAATGTATAATGTGATTTGGAAGAGTTTTGGAAGATTTAGTAAACAACGTCTTGCTGATGTAAGCCTGTCTTTCATTTTTAAGGTATGATTTTTGTATTGCCACTAAGTTTGATTTCCTGATGTGTCTGCCTGATATTTACAGATGGCTTTGACAAGATGTATAAACATACTAGTAGGTGAACAGCACTGAAGTTAGGTACGATTTCAAATGAAAGGTTTTTCTGCTACACCTTAGGGAAAATGCCTCCATCTGAAGTAGACCTACTACTCACACAAACAATTGAACTCGCCTCCTTCTCATCACTGTACAGTATGTACAAGGTGGCAACAAATAGCATGACTCCATCGTGGTTTTGTGTGCTCTGCATTCCTGGGTTACTATATTGTTAGACTGACCAAATCTATCTTTGCACGGTTACACAACAGATAACTAAAAACAATCTTCGCTGTTCTAACCTAGATATCTGATAGTTATACAATGCACACAGCAGGTTCTCTCTGGGAAATCCAAATGTAAATTTCTCTTATGTAGCCCTCGTGATATCACGCAAAATTACAAATCCACTACTTTGAGGAGACAAACATGCATCCTCTCCTGTCCCTGGAAATACTATATGCTATGATTTACACTCGGAAGATCAAGACTGACCTCTGCCAGCTGCTTGTGTGATTGTGGTCAATTGAATGAGTGATTGTAGCAGCTTAATCCCAGATGATCTCTGCCTCTGAAAGCCACTACAGTGAAGGCAGGGAGGACTGCACTTTAGGAATAGTGCCTGACTGCCAGGACAGCTGGAAGTTGAAGGGATAGAAACAGTTAAACAGATGCATGAATGAGCTGTAAGAAAATCAATGAGGTTGATGTCTGTCTACTGATGCACTTTTTGTGCTTTTAATAATCCATAAATAGTTCCTATCCAACCATTTAACCTACTGTAGAGTATAGCAAATGTGCGGATCCGGGCAAACATTTTCACTAACTTCAAAACATGAATCACAGCTGATCAGATTGTTCTCTTTTCAAATGAAAAAAAGCTGTAGATATCAGGGAATCTAAATAATACTCTGCAGATATTTCACGGTGCGAGCAAGTCACTTAATTATTTTCACGTTTGATACAAATTTCATTTTTGTTTCCAATATTGGCTTTTAAGCTGGGACTTAACAGCTATGGGCTGAGGAGATTAGAAGGTGGATTTCTTTGCACAAACTGTCGAAAAGCTGATGGAGAAAACTAATCCCCTCTGTCTGCATCATCATTCTTTAGAACTGCACGCTCTTTCTGCCTGTCTTTATTTTTGTTTTCAGCAGTTCCATTTCATTTTAGTGCACAGAAGATGACCTGTCCTTTTTTATGAACAGGGCACCAGTAGCTGGAGATTTTTCTTTCCCCTCCAGTGAAAAAGGGTCTCACACATTGCGCGCTCCTTTATTGTTTGTGTGAAAAACTGTCGCAGGAGGTTTGGCTTGCACATTAACCCAGACCCTGACAATATAACGCTCAGCAATGGCCTGAAGCTGGTGCCAGGCTTTGAGAGGATGCCACCCTCACTTTGTTTGAGGGACCAAGGGCTCGAAGACAGCAAGAGTGTTGGTTATGATGACAGTGCTACTGCAGATCAACTGATCAATTACATCCATGCAGGTAACAAAAAAAGTCATTATTACTTTGCATCTGAAGAAAAGGTCAGTGAGCTGAACTCTCACAGCCTCCACTGATTATAGCCACAGAAGAACAGATACTTCATCCGGGCACGCTCTTAATCTGAACAAATGTAAGCTGGTGGTGCTTCAACACAACACAAATCCCCCACTGTCCTTCCTTTTGAGAGATAAAGAGAGAAAGATACTGATTGCTTTTCCTATCCATTTTTACTCAAAGAAGCACCTCACATCAGCAGGAGTCATTGTTTGTGACTGGGTGTTGCTTCTGACATGTCGGACTGGCTTTGTTTTATTTTGGAATTAGACTCCACAAAAGAGAAATCAAGACTTTTTTGATATTTTACAGGTGCTTTAAGTTCTTCTTTCTAGCAGTTTGATGTCTGACACATCCTCGGGCCGGATGTTTCAAATCTACATGAAACTCTATCAAAATAGCAGTGCCTTGTTATTTTGTTTCTAACTTAGAAGTGGCTTTTGCCTAAAGTAGATGTAGCAGGCAAAAAGTGAGCAAAGCAGAATCGAAGAGCGATTTCATCAGTTCGCGCACTTGAATCTAGATAACAATGTTTGCCAGCCGTGGTGGAAGTGGAGGAGGTAAGGGGGGTAAATACTCCGTGGAGGACCTCTATGGCATCAGTAAGAAGCCCAAGGCATCGACCTCCTCAGGGAGTATTGTGGCCAAGTCTGGGACCCGGAGCAGCAAGAGCTCGGACCAGAAGACTGAGTCGGAGGCCTTGGCTTCTCAGATCCTTGAGGCAGCCCACAGGCTGGTGGAGCGACGCCGGCTGGAGCTGTACCTGCGAGAATGTGGCCTCTCCCTGGCTGAGTGTGAGGCTGAGCGCTCTGCAATGACATACAAGTAAGAGGAAAGGACATTACAACATGAAACCATGATGCAGTTAGAGTTTTGAAAATTTAAAAAAAAAGTAATAATGACTTATTGTATTTAATTAAGCCACCCAAAAATTAAGCATAGTGATGCATTCATGCATTCAAAAATCTAAGGCAAATAAAAAATGGAATGTATAGCCTACATAAAGCTGCCATGACTGCAGATTTAATTAGAATATGGGTTTCAGCTGATTTTTTTGGACTTTACAGAGATTCAGAGAGATAATAAGAGACCATCCCGAGCACTCAGCCATCAGTGGATGATCCATTTAAATAACGTGGTTAACATTTTTCTAATATATTACTAATGCGTTGATGTAATTGAGTGTTTGGAGAGGACTGCAATTCAAAGGCAGTGAGTGGAGACATCATTCATAGGTGAAAAAAAAAATATATTTGCATTTTTTTTTTTTTTTCCCCCACCGGTGACCTAGAAAGAAGCATCAGGCGTTTGATGAGATTTCAAAGCCGAGGACTGATGAGTGTACGTGGCTAGACTGCAGAAGCATCTGGTTGTTCAGGAACACTAATGTGACTTGTACGCAAGCCATTGTCTAATTCCAACCTCCAAAAAACAGCCTGACGGGGTCAGCATCAGTGGTGCAGAAGTTTGGGGTTAATGATGCATGATTTGACAGCAGGGGACAGGCAGTTGGTTGTTATACTGCTTGCATCTCTCTGTTTAAAGTGTGTAGGTGAATGAAAGTTGGTATTGGCTACTTTTCAAACAATTTACAAAAATCTACGAAAAATAGATTTCTGTAAATTGAATGAGACAAAAATGAAGGCGGCTTACAGAGAGGAGGAGAAGATACAGAGCAAGCTGCTGCATATTTCATTTTTGTTGCTTTGTGAGCATTTAAGATGTAACACATGTTGAAGAATACTAGTATACTAAAATGTTGAGTTTGGATTCCATTACATATGTCAATTTTATTTGATATAATATATCCAAAACATACTCACACAGTCATTAAGACTCCAGTAAAGTTGCCTCTAGGTGGCAGCGTCACCCTGGTGTGAAGACAAGTCAGTCTTGTGCCCAGTGACTCAAAACCAGAAAAAGAAACAATATGTGCAGGCCAAGGGATATCATTTGTATAATCAGGTGACATTTGCAATTTCACATCACTTTTACGCTCATATGTAAGACTTACTTTATAGTGCATTTTGCTGGCAGCATACATGTTGATAGCTGAAACAAACTAATGACCTACCAGTGTATGATTCAGTTGATTCGACCACCTCTGGCAGAACTGCTTCCATCACTTGAACTGCCCCTCAGAGCTTGCAGTGGAAGCTGTTTCCACAGCCTCTGTGCGTGTTAATTTGCATCAGATTTGGACTCCCTCCTGACAGAAAATGATTGCTTGTAATCAAAGCAGAAGCCAATGTCTACCTTGACACTCTCCCTCACTTTGTGGTTTCGCTGGAAACAAACACTCTCTAACATCTGCTGAGCTCCAGAGTGCAGAACAAATTCGAAAATGTGAGATAGATATTTAAATTCTGGAAAACAGATTATGAGGCCCGAATGACTAATCTTAATTTCTAATAAAAGAAAGTGTAAAGGTTAGGCATATTTAAACATATTAGATGGAGTCTGAATTTTGATGGAATATATAAAAAATTATTCTACTAAAAACATTTAATAACTGTCCTCTTTTTGACAAGCTGAACTGCTTTTGGATAAAAGTCACAAGAAAAATAAGATGCCTTCAAAGTTAGAAGATGTTCTTAAATGTCATGCGAATTTCATGTAGAGGCACACCACAAACAATTCTTAGCATTCTTTAGTGCTATTTTACTTCAAGCATGTCAAAACCAACATAAAACGAGCCAAAAGCACCACTGTGGGAGATGAGTTTTCTTGTTTCATCTAGATTTCCTGGTTAAAAAACATTTACACATGATTTATTTATTTATCTATTTACCAAATGTTACTTCAAATTGATCTGTCTTTAAATGAAAATGTAGCTGAAGGGGTGACAGGTAGGTTCAGGTCATTTCATTCTGTACCCTAGAAATAGTATTAAGTGAATATATTTACAAGGATTTTATAATAGAGCAAGAATTTGCAGAGGATTATAGCTAGGAAAGTCACACTTTGTGATAAGTTTTTTTGTTTTTGTTTTTTTTGCTGACTCTGAGTTGCATAAATCATCTACCTTTTCAAAGACATTCAAATTATAGAAGCTCTTGTATAATCCACCTTGATCAGAAAGAAAGCCATTTACTGTATCCCCTACTGTATCATTACTAGAAAAATAAAGATGTATCGGACACATGCTCATTTTTGGTCTATGTCAATGCAACACTTCAAGATGAAGCTCAGAAGTATTGGTTATGCCCTGAGTTTGTAGTGCTATAAGCTTCTGAAGTGGAGAACAGACTGAGTCAGTGTCATTACAGTGTAATATGGTGATGCCAGTGGCCATTATTTGAAGTGAAGGGGAAGGTTAAGCCCACGGGGAGATAAAGATAAAGTCAACATGATTATGCACAAGTTTGGCTATACAAAATAATGTGCTTCCTTGAAAATAAGCGCTTTAACAGTGAAGTGGAAGTAATTAAATCTTCTCCTCTTTTGAAATGCCACCATGGGCAGCATTCATATTTTCTCTCTGTCTTTACAGCTGGAAATTTCCCCATCTAAACTTGTGCTGAATAGTTCTTTAAAAAGAGCTGATTGCCAACTCAAAGTCACATTCTGCTGGCAGTTAATGCCCTGCAATCTGCTCTGGGACTGCAAAACTGCTTCAAAACTTTAGATGTGAGACCAATTTGACAATTATGATGAATGTGTGTGGATTTTTATTGCACATGTGAGGTATTTTGCACATTGTCCTGCTGTGTGAAGCAGACTTAACAAGGCAAACACTAAACACTGAGTGAAATCTTTTGGATTGGCAGTCCTCTCTAAGGATATGGCATAACACTTTAGATGGTAAACACAGCCTGGAAGGGACTATTATCATTGCTTGGCCACCAAATGACACATCCATTTCATTTCATTATGATGGGCCGCACGATGATCTGATATGCCCTACCATGCTATGCCATGATGTGATGTATTGTGACTTAGAAATCATCTATCCGCTGTTTGTTCAGAGATAATAATGAGTGTGTTTCAGTATAATTCTGGTGATTGGTCATATATGGCAAATCAAGTGGAAAAACAACGTTTTGCATGGAAGCACGGGAGTGGTAGAAAGACAGATTTCTGCATCATATGGAAAAGGGAAGTGTAGATTAAGTATAGCCTAATGTGTGGCTTTGTAATCAAATATGTGTACATCAGTGTGATGAAAACCGTGGATCACACCCGAAAGAGAGGGAGGTAGAGAGAGAGGGAAAGCGAGGGAGAGAGAGTATCTTCCAAACCCCCACACTGCTTGTGTGTCGTGAACGTTTTGAAGCCTGTGGAAAAAAAGGGGGGTGAAAGGCGGTCTCCAAATGATGCTGGAGAGCCGAGAGGCGGCACCGAGCGTTTGAAATGTCTGCTGCAGCTGATTTTGGGGCCAGTATGCCGGCATTTTTTTCAAATCCGCGCACCCTTAGATCCTGTCGAACAACGGGAGACCTGCATAGTTGCCGCTGCTGCCGGTATGTGAACAACTTCACACACTGAAGGTAAAATGAACCGGCTCCGTGTTTGCTGAATTTGCTGCTGCTTTTTCTCCCTCGCTGTTGCATCAATTGGATGCTGCGTGAAGCTGCTGGGTGATGATCCATTGGTGGGGTTTGACTGTGTGAATTCGCATCATATCAAGTCTCTTTACCCCCGATCGGACTTCTCTCCTCGGCGATGTAAATTCGAGCTACTGAGCCAGTTTTTTTGCTGACCCACCTTGCGACAAAAAAATAAATAAATATGACTTATTTCGACGCGAGGTGTGAGGATGCCTGTAGCTGTGGTTGTGTCATTGCTGCGGCACGTTCCGGAGCTCCTCAGCTCAAGACAGTCTCAACTAACCTCAGCTGAAGAGAAAACAGCAAGCTGGCAAGTGCTTTAACACCCTACATAAGCCATACGAGCCCGTGCATGTATGTGGGACGAGGCCACTCTCGAGGGAGGCATCTATTGCACTGAGATTTGGGGGCTTCCCAAGAACTGCCACATCCCCAAATTCGTCTGAGGACTGCTGCGAGCATACAAGCTCCCTGATGATTTTTGGAGGGCAGCCCTGATGCATCGTGTGAGTGTGAAAACTCCAAGAGCCCTTTGCCAGGTTTGCATCACCAGACAGGAGACTGAGCAGACGGTAACTCTGTGTGTGTCATGTTAGAGGCTGGACTCTCGCCTGCTCCCTCCAACTCTAAGCCAAAATCTTTGACCTGCCCTGTCTGAGCCTTTTGTATGAGCATCACCGCGCTGCCACAACAGCACAACGGGAAACAGTGTCAAGCAGCACCAACAGTTTGTAGACATTGCTGTTTGTG
>VUQS01003513.1:10554-28607 GCA_015108495.1 Heterochromis multidens
CTTTTTTTTTTACCCCAAAAAAAAAAAAAAAAAAAAAAAAAAATCCCCTTTCTCAGACTTTCAAAATAAGAGTCCCAGATAACTGTCAGGATGCAGGTGTCTTTTGCATGCACTGAGCACAACCTCAAAAGTCGCAGTGAGGACCGGCTTTGTGGCCTTCGCACTGCTCCACCTCCTGGAGGAAGCAGTGGTGGAGTAGGGGGAGGTGGTGGCAGTGGGGGAGGAGGTGGTGGAGGAGGTGGAGGTGGAGGAGGAGGAAGTGGAGGTGGAGGTAGTGGACAAGGGAGTAATGGCAACTACATGTCTCAAGGTTCTGTCAAGACCAGGGAGGGTCCCGGGTCCCGTCAGACTCCTCAGGGTCATGCCCACATGAAGGAGGCTATTGGGCGCCACACCAACATGAAGTACAGGTGAGTATGAGCCTGACGGGGCGACAAGGAGCTGGAGCTTTATGGCTGGAGAGATGGGTTTCATTTCATTTGATTACTATGTTACTATGGCCTTTTGACCTCCAGATTATCATACTGAGCAAAAGTCCTCCACCAGAAACAAGGTGGCAGGCCCTGAGATTGGGCCTCTGCTCACAATGAGGCTCTACCTGCCTTGCCTTCATTATTCCTATTTCTGTCAGTCTCTTGGCTGAGATGTGAGGGGAATTTGAGGTTAGCTTGTCACCAAACATATCACCAGTAACAGACTGTGCAGACTGCCTACATATCCATTAGCCAGATGAGAAACATCTCAGTGAGAGCAGTGACTTCTCTGACATTATAAAAATATGACATTTATTCCTAAAAGCGCTGATGGATATAAAAATGCTTATATAATTCATACTAAATAGCCCTAATGCTATCACAATATAACAGACAGTATGCATATAGGAGCATTTGCCACAGACTTTGTGCTAGCCTCTTTCTCATTTCAACAGATTAATAAAAAAGCCTTCCTCCAATAAAAGCTTTCCCTAAAACCACCCCAGGATGCCCAGCTTTTCTTGGAGGTTTTAAACACATGTATTTTCATAAAATATTGTTGCAGGAGACTATCGTATGCACAGAAAACCTCTTCTGCACACACCAGGTCTGAGTCATAATGTAGGAAGGAAATCCGACCAGATAAGAAAAGAATGTAATGTATGTTTTTCCTCTTTTAGTTTGTTGGCACAACTGTGGTTTACCTTTGATGGATTAGAGCTTCAGCTAAACAAGAACAGCTGTTCATGCAGACCCCTTGCACGAAGGGGGCTCATATTTATATTGACACGCATAAAAAAACAAAAAAACAAAGCATGCACTTTAACATTATGCTGTAGACTTCTACGGGCCCATACCATATGTTTCCCTCATTTAGACTGTAAAATTCAACAACTAGGAGGAGAGTTTTAATGACCTGTTTTCTTGGTAATCAGGTTGATTGAATTGCTGCCATTCTCTTCAGTCAATTTAGTTTTCACTTAATAAGATGCTTAAAAAGGGAACAAGGCACACGACAAAACTAGGATATTTCCACTCCCATTTTTTTTTCCCTTTAGAATCACACACATACACTACTTTATGATTGGGCTGGATTTTTCCGGTTGTTCTACCGTCTCTAGAAAAGTGTCACTAATAGGGAGTGCAGCAGCACAATAAGTCTATACAGCATATGGCCACTTCCAGTTGCCATTGGCAACACCCCAGGCATTGCCTTTAGTTTTTGTCTTATTTTCTAATCAGCCAGCACTGCTGTCGCTTATCAGTTCTCTCCTTAACTGAGTATGCTCGAAGCTGCACCACCTGGCCACAGTGTGGTTGTGGCAGTGTGGTGGCCACACATTCTGCATTTCATACCACTGTGTTATTACAATTACACAGAGGTCAGGAAGGAACCGGACTCTGCATACACTCTAAACTATTCATGCACTATATATAAAAGTGGGACATAGCCACTGTGATGTCATCCACTGGTTTGTGGAGTCCTAGATGTGATCATGTTTGGATGAGAGGCAGGAATATAAAGTTGTATCCAGAGACTGTATAATTGCATCACACAGAAACAGATATCTGCTAATTATTGCTAAGTAATATAAAAATTGAATAAAAGAATATTACTCGGCAAAAACACCTGAGCACAGGTTTCTTTTGGTGTCATTAACCACACAGCAAACCCTTTTATTTGTCAGATGATTGCATTAAAAATGTTCCAGGGGGCACGAACACCACAAACACACAGTCAAGAGGTTATGATCAGTGACTCATATTTCCCAGCTTCTGTTCAATGATGATAACTTTAAGTGTAAATAAAATTAAAATTTCATTATATATATATATATATATATATATATATATATATATATATATATATAGTTGTCATGAAGGTAAAAATTAGCTTAGGAGACCAAGGTACCAGGCTATGAACACACACTTTAATGCTGTTTAAATTCATATTTAAATGGCCACTTGAGGAACCAGCCTCAAGTGGCCATTTGAGGAACTGCAGTTTTTGGCATTTAGGTGTTCGCTTCATTTTTCAGTTATGGATAATGCTGCTTGGGTTGACTACATGTTTTTGGTCCTTCTGTCTCAGTAACCCAAGTATTGATCACTTACATGGAGGTCACAGATGCCCAAACTCTTTCTTTGTAAATCTCTACATCTTCTTTCTTTGATCTTATTTAAGCTTTTGACTGTTTTCCTTTCAAATGCTGCCCTTTTTACTCCTTTACAGTGCACTGCAGCATTCTGGTGTGTGTGTGTGTGCGTGCAATATGCTATGTGTTCAGTGTAGCCACAGGGCATGCATCAAGCTGATGGAGATGTGACTGTAGCAGTCAGTTCTGTCACTCAGTAAAATGTTTATTTTTAAAGTAACTAAACCCTCTATTTTCATCACCACCAAGCTGGTTCGATTTTATGGTTTCATTTGGCACAATATCCTCAAATTTGAGAAAATTAGATTAAAAGATATTACAAGATAATGCACAATACACAGACAGTGCCAAAAATGATGAATTTTGTCATCATTGCACCTAAATATTTCAGGAGGAATTTATCTAAAAGCATCATTCATGAACTTGTCTATGCAAATTAAAATTTACATTAATTGGAATCAAATATTGTATATTTGAGCATCATGAATTTCTTAAAATGTTAAAAAAAAATAATCTTGGTGAGAGTTTAAAAAATGGGAATTAGATTTACATTAATTTTGGAAAAGACCGTGGGGCACACTGTGTCTGTGGCGGATGCCTGTTAATCTTAATGCATGCTTGAGAGATGAAGAATGTGAGTGGGGAAGCCCTGCTTAGATAAAACATTTAACACTGATACACAGTAAATAGTGAAACAGTCTTGTTGAGTGTGTTGTTAAAGAGTCAGATGTGAGAAAATATTGGTCGATGGCTCTAAAATAACTTCTGGACAGCTGGAAACACGTGAATGAGTTCAAGAGCGATGACCCAAGAATGTAATTCTAGTGCATCTAAAGGACTTAAGTTAAAGTTTTGGTAGCATTTTGATTGCAAAGAGTGAGCGCAAAAGATTGATACCACTCGCATGTCTGTGTGATAAACATCACAGCCAGCAGCTTAGACCAAAGACTGGACATGAGGAGTTCTTGCTGGTTCCTCGAAGACTGCAGGCAGTGACTGTGCCTGGCTGAGCTCAGTCCATGACCCGATGAAATCACTGTGGTGGTTTTGCACTTTAGTGTTTGTAAGGATTAAACAAGTAATAGAGAACATGTTAATCAATTAGCTTTAAGTTCTCTCAGTTTAAGTAGACCAGTTGGCCTCTATTAGCTGCTTTGGTGCAAAATAACTGCTCTCAAGCTAAACTAACAAGCACAGTGTTACTGATGTGGTTATGCTTGTGCTATAGAGGAAATCTTAAGCTCTACAAAAGTTCCCTGAGTTCAGATTATTTTGTCAAACTAATATATTTCCAAGCTGTTACTACATTTTTAAACATTAAGGACCTGCTGCTCCTGTTGTCGACACAGTTAAAGCAGATGACAAACAGAAACATCCACCGAAAGGAGATGTACCACAAAAACAAACCAAAAAAAAAAAAAATTTAGTGTTCATAATACCTGATACTCGGTTGCATGCTAAACTGTAGAACAAAGCCTTCATGTATTTTCATGAGGATTTGAAGTGTTCTGACATTCATCCATGCAGAGAGGTGCTGTTGTCTAGAAGAGTGCAGCTGAACAGTGAAAGGTGGAAATCTCAGTAGCTGAAGAAGTAACGGCTGAGCCTTTGGTGCCGATGAGCAGCCCTGTCAAGTTTAACACATATCTTGTGCTCATTTAGAGCTGTGAGACAGTGACCTACCCTCAGTGTTATTACTCTTGCGGCGTGCCTCTTCTTAACATTCAGATTGTTATCTCGCCCCTTTTCATGCGCTCTGACAGCACAACAGCGTCACGGCTTCACTTTGTTAATTTCACCCCACACTGTTCACACGCATAAAACTGAAGGCAAAACAAACTGTAATAAATCCCAAACAGTAATTAAAATATGCATCATACCTGGTGGTTAAGTGATAACGTAGCGATTTTGGCCTCATAATCTTGTCATGATTAACCACAGGAAACAAATGGTTTGTGTAGCAGGGAGGAGAACAAGACTTCAGGCTGCAAAAACCTTGACCTTCAGCTCTCCTCTCTGTCACTCTGGGACATTTATTTATTTATTTATTTTAGGAGAGTTTCCAGTTGACTAGGCAGATTAGTGACTCACTTTGAGGTCCGGGAAGTTTTAGGCAAAGTAACACTGGATGTTCACTTGCTTGGTTTCAACCAAATTATATCCAAACCACAATCTGTTACTGACTGCTAAACTCTGGCTGCTTATTTTCATCTGCCACCCACTACCACAGAACGTTGGACATTGCTTAATGTTATAATTACTGCACATATCTTGCATTTGAACAATGTCTAGGCTGTTATTATGTGTGCAGCTGCTTGTTGGGACTTGATTAAGTATATGCAGCAGACAACTTAATCTCTTCAAAATGTAAAGTGACCTGTGGGTCAGTGTTGTTTGATGAAGCTCACAGCTGTCAATTATTGACTGCATTTGGCAGCAGCTATCAGCTGGCTTGCTCTTACCTGCGAGCCGTAATCATGGCCAGAAAATCCACATCACGTCCTTGGAGTAAGGCTGTCTCATCAAAGTCAAAGATTGATATTGTCTTCTGGCAGAGGCATCATCACTGCATGTTGTTATTATATAAGAGCAGAGCACAGCCTAATGAACAACAGTCTCCACATGCTCTGGAAAAGTCTCAAAAGGCATTTCATTAGATGATATAAATTTCTTGTTTGTTTTTTTTAATATCTTACTTGTATTTTAAGCTATTTTCTTAATGTTTTAATATGTTCATTTATTGAAATAAATCTAGGTAACATTAATTTGCCCACTATGTAATGCACTGCAAAATTCATTAAGGGAAAGTAGTTGAGATGCTTTAAATCACAGGGAAACAAGAACACCAAGGAAACTGATGGATGCTGTGATACTCAAAAACATGCTCGCGACTGTATTTGATCACTTTAAATTCACTGCGCTGTCACTCATGGGGCACGAGATCCGGAAAGTGCCAAATCATTCAAATACTCGTCTTTATCCGTCTGTCAACAGACATAAAACAGCAGCAGAGTGCAGCGACCTTTTCAGCGAGTGAATTTCATTAACATTTGATAACATGTTGGGACGACTGAACGTTTCTGTCACGGTTCACAATTGTGTCCCCTTCAAAACACGATATGTGCCATTAGGAGCAGCGTACAGCCACGTGTGCTCCCAAACTTTGAATAAACAATAACAGCAATGCATTGTTCTAAATTCAGCTTATGTGAGCTCTTCTTGCGCCACTCCATTACATGCATTTTTAGTTAATAGGAGAGTCACGACCACTAATAAAATGTCAGCAGCTGATACGCAGAATTGGAGGAGAGCAGCTGAGATTGTGTGTGTGTACATGTGTGTGTGTACATGTGTGTGTGTATATATGTGTGTGTGGTGTGTGTGTGTGTGTGTGTGTGTCTTTATGCCTTTTTTTCCATTCGCTCTGTGCACAGCATGTGTATTTTATAATTAGGACAGAGACCTGATTTTCTAACTGTTTTAATATAACTGAATTAAAAACATCACATTTACACAAAGGGTCCATTGTTTAGGCTAATGCTTTTAAAAATTGCTAAATCAATAATTTGTACTCGCTTAGATGAAGAAGTCATTTTCTAATTTAAATTAGTGCCAGGCCATGTGGCTAATTTGATTTTATTTGTCCAGGTTTTGAGAGAGCTGCTGGGAAATTTTAGATTCAAATCGACAGCAGAAACTCATAGTTTGGGTATTAAAAGACATAGCTCTGTTCACATGTCTCTGGATTATTGAGAATGACAAGCAAAGCAAAATTATGTTTGTGTGTTTTTAAGACCATAACCTCTGCCCCCTGCATTGCATTGAGGTGGAGGCAGACATCACTGCATGGCTGAGAAAATCTGTTCTCTGTAATTTGGGTGAACTGACCCTTTAAAGCCACAAAACAGTGTGTGCAGCATTACTGAAAGAGAACAGACAGTCCACCATCTTCCCACACTTTGTGCTCAGAAAATGTGTGTCTAAGCATACACATAGAACTGACGTGAGTGTTATTAATATCTAGGTCTTCCCTCTGGAGAAGAGCCTGCTCAGCATGTGTGTGGCATTTTATGACAACTGCAGGGGGGAAAAAGTCCAGCATTAGCACCTAACCATCTGTATATAGTGTCTTCCTCCTGTCTCAGGTGAAAACTAACTGTGAATGTCAGCACAGGTTAAAATGCTGACTAAACCATGACGGAGCACCTGTGTGTCTCCTCTCTCTCTCCACCGTTAATAATGTATGGATCGGGCAGCCAAGTCGCTACAATCACCTTGTTTGGAGATCATGATTTATGGCAAGGGAAAAAATAGACAAGAAAACACTGGAAGACCTACTTATGAAGGCTATAGAGAAGCATCTGTGTGCCCTGCTCATGAGTGCATTCATGCATGTCTGCATGTGGAACTGTGCCTGCGTTCCAATGTAATTCCCGTCAAGCGTGAATATTCACGTGAAAGCATCGAACACCCCCCCTCCCCGCCAACACTTGCACAGTATAGATCTTTTCTGTTCCTGCACAGCGCCCCTCAGATCCGCCTCAGACGAAATATAGGCCGAGCGTCTGCGTACATGCGTGTGAGAGATAGTGGGAAAGACTGTCAACAGGGAGACAGTGAGAGGAAAGAGAGAGCATGTGTTTCTCCAGACTTACTGATAGTAATTTAGCAGACTGCAGCATTGCAGAGAGCGGCGGAGTTGAGCGCAGGGAGGGGGCGGCCAGTTGTCACACATGGAAACAGTGACATCCTCTATTGCTCAGAACCACAAAATTAAAAAAAATGGGATCTTTATGTGGCGCGGCAATCGTGGAATTCGCCTAATATTGCACACCGGTTTCAAATTTGCTCCCTGTCATAATGTGTTCATGCGCAGCGTTAACCAAACACGAGTCTGTCAGCTTCGTGCACTCATCTCTAAAAAGCATATTGAATAGAAGAACATTTAACAGAAGAAGAAAAAAAAAAAACATTTGTGTAACAGCTGTATGCCACTGGATGCTTGACACTCTCCTCCGAATGCTGACTCATGTTTTGGTGATTTGTTTTTTCTCACACATAACCCTTCTGTTTGTCATCCTGGTACAATTTGAAAAGGAAAGTATGGACAGAAGGTGTGTGACTAAGCTGGTAAACAGATTTTTATTGTCCTTAATTCACTGCTCAAAGTTGTCATACATAATTATAATGAGTTTTCTCAAAGTTCTCTTAAAAATAATTAAAAAACAAAAGAAGAATAAATAAAAATAAAGTTAAGATTCTGCTCTTTGAGAGGTATAAACCATATTATTTATTTGCTCTCGGTGTGCAGATACAATCGCTACCTCAAAAGCGAATTTGAATCAGTTTCAAGCTTTGCTTTAGAAGCTGATTAAAACTGTAGGGAATATTTTTGGGATACTGTTATTGGCCCCACCTTGTCAACTGTTGTTTGACAAAAAAAAAAAAAAAATCCCTTTATTCTTCTCCAAATGAAGTTGAGGCAAAAAAGGAATGATTTGATGGATGCCACAAAAATGCCAATAAAAGAGAACAAAAGAAATGGGAAACTATTCAGATAGCTGATTTGAAATAACCTAGTCTCTGAAATGTGTTTTTCCCATGTGCCTCATTTAAATTTACTCCCAGTGTTCAAAGTGGCTGTCAGTGTGAGAGAACAGGCAGAGCTGTCATTGGTTGACAAACCACGAAGAAAAGCCAACTTACCATACAAGGAATCAGCTACATACAAACCCCGCAGACAGATTTTCCCTTTAAATAGCTTCTCTGACCTTCCACCTGTGCGCTATTTTAACCGTTTAACGTAATGACACAAACAATATGTGTTTAACACCCACATGGAGTGTTCACATGAAGAGTGATGCCCCCCCCACACACACGTACACATACACACACACAGAGCGGGAAACAAATGCTTACATAGGCAGGAATCTAAAAATAGCATAAGGTTGGGTATTAAAAATAGACCAGGAAAATAAAAGCAGGACTTGTTCGACTGAGTCTAAATGCTCTGACAGTCTGTCTTTGTGCATTTGGCTATTTGTGGTGGACGCAGGCAGACAGGCCGAGAGGGGAGAGGCGCTGGAGATGAAAAGACGGCGAGTAGAGAGTTGCACTGCAGTTCTGCTGGCTCTCCAGCTGGCTCCCTGGCTAATTAGAATGGGGGAGAGCACACAGGAGAGCAAGCATGAAGCCCACATCATTTTCAGCTGTACATGCTCCTGTGGTCAGAAATGCAGCCCTCTGCTTCTCTCCGCCTGCCCTTCAAAATTCAGTTGTCTGAATAATCAGATGTGGCATGTCGGTTAATGGACTCCTCTTTAGCTCACGGAGCATTTTGGGCCATTTATCGTACAGACCAAAGAAGCTTTTGCCGGGACTCTTAACTGTGCTGAGCTCCGTCCCCTCCAGCTGTTTCACTGGCCCACTGTAATACACTGAACTGCTAACATATGAGGGATGAAAGGTCAATTGTTCAGAAATAATTAGACAGAGGAAGTCATTTTACCACAGGCAAGAAAGACTTTCACTTAGCAGCTGCAGTGGAGGAATGAAGTATCCAAGACTATGGCAGAAATAAATTACATTCATGTGAGGTTTTTATTTTGTGTCGTACTTTTGTTTTTTGCATAACGCCAGGTTTGTGTTACATGTAACTTTTTTTTTTGTTTGTTTTCATTCATTCTGTTTTAATTTCTTGGCATTTGAATGTCGATGGGCCATGCAGAACTACTACTATTACTTTACTACTGTTACTCTTATACTATTACTTTGCATGCCACAGTGTAATGAGGTGTAATCTAATCAACAACATCATCATATGAAGCTGATGTTTGGCTTTTCAAATTTTAATGTGCCCAGTACCGTTTAAAGACTTTACTGAGGCAGCTAACTCACAAACAATAATAAATCTTTTATAATACTATAATGTAGTTGTAAGCAGATATGTTTATTAATAAGCTGAAACTACTTCAGATGGCTTGGAGGCTTGGGTAGAAACAAAAAAGAGAAAATGTATGTTTATACAAAGTTATAATTGCTTATAAATACAGTACAATATTACAGCTGCCATTGTTTAACTCCAGTTACAGACACAAGTACCTCAAAGAGGTGCAGTACTTAGTCCCATCACTGCTTAACCAAGGTGTCTCAGTACTGAGGATTACTCATCACTCACACATGTATATCTTACTTACTGTGTTGCAGATTGCATATATAGATATATTCCAACTACCCACACATCTCTTTTTTTTTGTGCTTTACAGATGTTTCTCATCTAACCTCCTGATTTTTTTTTTTCCATAGGAACCTGGGAAAATCAGGCCTACGTGTTTCCTGTCTCGGGTTAGGTGAGTTGGGTTGAAGGCAGGGAAAGATTCACTTCAGCTTCAAAGCCTTAAACAAAATGACGATCTGTCTGTCTCTCTCCTTGTTCAGGCACCTGGGTGACATTTGGATCGCAGATCTCTGATGAAGTGAGAGCTCTCTCTGTTTGTATGAGAAATCGATTCCTGCACACCTTCACTCATTTGGCTTTTGTGTAACACAGTCTGCACACTGTAAACAAATCTCAGTGTTTATGATTATAGAAATTTCTCACAGACCTTAAGACTACTGTAGCTTGGTGAGATATTGTCTGTATATCTACTGTATTATCCTCCCTGAATAGTGCCCTTCATGAACGACCTCTGGGTAATTGGAATTTATCCATCGTCTGCTTCTCTCAGTCTCAGTTTTTGTGTTCTCTCAGATGGCAGAAAACCTGATGACCATAGCTTATGAGAACGGAGTGAACCTGTTTGACACAGCGGAGGTGTACGCCTCTGGAAGGTCAGACTTTGCTTTCCTCCACTGAGCCTTAATTAAAACTTTTATTCTCATAGAGTGTTCTTTTAAATTACTAGATTTCTCTCTTGGCAAATAAAAAACTAAAACTTTGTCAGACTTGCTTTTATGTGACGTCATCTTTTATTGTCTGTCATCTTCCAATTTTCTTCTTTACATTTATCTTGTTTTCTTTGGCCTTAATGTTTCGCTTTCTCTTTGAGTTTACCTTCTGAGTTTTCTGCCTTTAGCGTATCTGTATGTCTTTGTAAACTCTGTTGTTAAATGTTAAGTATAAATAAAGTTTATTAGCCTCAGCCCATCACAATCAATGATGTGTTTCTCCACAGGGCGGAAATTACTCTAGGGAACATTATCAAGAAGAAAGGATGGAGGTGAGATTACTCATTCTTCCTAACTGACTCACAGGCATGCAAAGCTTTTTAACTTGACTAGATCACAGATTTACTTTAAATAATCCCTAATAATCCCTTCCTGAAATGTGCTGCATTACTACATGTTTTCATTACTTTTGGTAGCAGCACACCATTAAATTCTCTCAAGGGAAAATCATGCTTGATAAAAAAAATGTAGAGCTTTATCCTCAGAGAGACTAAAAAAGGATAAAAATGTTAAACTCCCTGATCAAGGATGGTGGCTGACTCACCCAGCTGCCAAAGAGGCGCATATTTGTCCAAATGTGTTTAAATTTCAACAGGCACAAAAAAGAAAGACTGAATGTGAACAACACTATTCATACTATTAGATGTAGAATGATTCCCTTACCTAAAGTTTATGTTACACTTAAAATGTGCTCATACTCATAACTTTGTCCTTGCCAGGCGTTCAAGTTTTGTCATTACAACAAAAATCTACTGGGGAGGACAGTAAGTATACCACTAAGAGAAAAGATACTTTACATTTCGTTTTAAGAGAGGATCAATAATGCAAATTTTATAACTCCACAGGGCAGAGACAGAGAGAGGACTCTCCAGAAAGCACATTATTGAAGGTACAGTCTAATCCTCTATTTACAGCAAAGTATTTACCCCCAAGATTTGTAAAGAATTGTAAACCAAATAAGGGGTTATTTTGGTCCAAGTTAAAGTATGTGGCTCCGATCTCAAAATGTGTTCCTACAGCTTGACTTTAAACTGACAGTTTAAAATAGAAAATGGGTCATTTAGAGCTGGACCGCAACATCACCACAAACACAACGGAGATGTCCAACTCAGTGATTCAGATTAGCTGAGGTGAAGCCTAGCACACAACTGTACACCTGTCTTGACATCTAGCTGTCAAAGTCTTAATAACGCATAACTTTCAGCCTTAAATGAAACTGAATTGGTGAGTTATATAAAAATTCATCCCTCATACAGATGTCACGAAGGGAAAAATTAGCTATAGAGGCCAAAATAATTTTTTATAACAGACTGTAAACATATTTATTTTTGCTCTAAAGTTGGGCATTTTAACATTGGAGTCTATGGGGATTGACTCGCTTTTGGAGCTAGCCTCAAGTGGCCATTAGAGGAACTGCAGTTTGTGGCACTTCTGCATTAGCGTTGGGCTTTTTATATATTAGAGGCTATAGTTAAAAACTATGTTTTATTGGGTTGTTCTGCATCTTTATTGTATATGTCATGTTTTCCAGAGTGTATTCCTTCACGCACTAATGATGTGATTGTTATCATTTGATGCCCCCTTTACCTTTGAGTGTGAGCGTTGCTTGACTCACTCAGTCAACTCCATATTACACGTCACAATAAACACATCAGTGAGCCATAAAATCAAATACATTTCCATTTTTGATAAAAAAGAAATAACAAGGGACTCTTTTGCAGTAACTGTGATGTTAGTGGACTGACACTATTGGGATATGAGGTGCGCTCACTTTGAAGACAGAGCACTTTAAGTCAAGTGCAGAGGCAAATGAAGTGGGATGTTTCAGAGGACTGTCATCAGGTTTGTGTGGGTCAAAGAAAATACAGAGGTCAGGTGGAGAAACATGTCTTGATTGTTGTTTTCCAGCCATTTCATCAGTCCCCAGTCCCAAAAATAATCCTGAAAAAGCTAAAGGGATTGTGTATAGTGGTCTTTGTTCCTTTTGTAAGCAGCATGGCCATGGGGTGACCACTTACCTAGGACTTGAATGAGCTTTTTTCATGTCATTGTCATGAAGCTTTTGATTTGAGGCTACTGCATAATGAGTGAACTACGTGCAGCTCTTAAGGCTTGCACCGCATCCAGGGTCAACGCTCAGATTTCGACTCTGTGCAGTATTTTCACTTTGCTCAGGAAAACAACCTCTGAGTCCAACTGCTGACTTACCCAAGGTTAGACGCTGGCCCAGAACATTTGAGAAGCAGAAAATCGAACATAAAACAGAATCACTCTGAAGAATTACTCATTTTACCCTCCACCAGCACACTGTGCTGAGCATAATCATTAATATCTTGGGAATAGCTGAATGCTATTTTGATGCCATGTAAACTAAAAAATATATGATAAACTTTTGGATGGAATCACTTTAGTGAGTTGGTTTAACATTAGGCACCACAATGAAGTTCATATTAATGGATTTGTTGAAATGAACTCCATGAAATTCGATACACACACTCGTGTCCCCCTCAGGAAAAAAATGTAATAACGTTGGTCCTTCCCTCACTCTTTATTGAGCATGAATATCAGATCAATATAATGTAGCCCGATACTTTGGTTTATGACCAAGTAACTGCAAAGCTATTGACACTGTCATTAGTCTCTCTGTTGTGTTGTGGTGGCTTGTCTTAAAGTCTTAGTCTAATAATTGACTTGTGTTTATCACAGGTTTAAGAGGATCCTTATCAAGACTCCAGCTAGATTATGTGGACATAGTTTTTGCCAACAGAAATGATGTCAACAGCCCAATGGAAGGTCAGTTTAAGATGTTTCAAATAATTATTCTAGCGCCAATATGCAGGCAATATGTATAGTAGTATGTTTTATGTGTGGAAATAAGCCACAACTAGTCGCTTTAGAGTTATCAAATGAGTGTAATTTAAGTGAGATGTTATGTGATTTGCAGAGATTGTACGGGCCATGACGTTTGTAATAAACCAGGGTATGGCTATGTACTGGGGAACCTCACGCTGGAGCGCAATGGAAATCATGGTGCTGAGCTCTCATTCTGAAAGTCTTACTCTTCACAAATTCGCTAGCATCAGCTTTTTCCAAATAATGCTGATCGCTAACCATGGCATTGTGTTTCCATTTCTCTGGCACCAGGAGGCATACTCAGTGGCACGCCAGTTCAACCTGATACCACCTGTGTGTGAGCAGGCAGAGTATCACTATTTCCAGAGGGACAAAGTAGAGGTGCAGCTTCCTGAACTGTACCACAAGATCGGTCAGACATCCAAAATCTCAAAGCTCCCGTTATCTCTTCTTTTTAATTAAAGGATCCTTTAGTTTTATTCACACTTTCCTCACTTGTTCAGGTGTTGGAGCAATGACCTGGTCTCCGCTCGCTTGTGGATTAATCACAGGCAAGTACAGTGACGGTGTACCAGAGTGCTCCAGAGCAGCAATGAAGGTCAGTTTGATCCTCTCACTCAAAATCAACCTCAGTATAATTCTTAATTTTATAAGCATACCGTGTGAATCAGTACTGCATCAGTGATTTTCTCCATGTTGGTCCCGATGAAGGGATACCAGTGGCTGAAGGAGCGAGTGAACAGTGAGGAGGGTCGGCGGCAGCTCGCTAAAATCAAGGAGCTCCATCTACTGGCAGACAGACTGGGCTGCACTGCTGCACAGTTAGCCATCGGTATGAAACCAGCAAACAGCCTGATTTTTCAGTGCAGAAATAGAGACGCAGCTTTGCTTATTTTAACATTGTGCGACTGCAGATTAAGACTGAACTGATTCATATTTGCATGATTTTCACACCTTAAATGACTGATTAAGAATGTTTAATCTTACTGTACACATACAGGTAAAAAGTGCTTTGACTGATTATTCCCTGCAATAGTTAAGCCACAGATCTGAGCTTAGTGTAGCAAATTAATGTTTCCTATATGAAAATAACACTACACCTAATCTGTGATCTTGTTAAATAATTACCTTGTTTATGTATGGTTTAGAAAAACTGTACTGATTTGGGATCACTGCCTTTTATGCCTTTCAAATGGATTCAAACCCCTCCTTAAGTCTGTTAGCATTTTTAAAAAGAAATTTAAAAAATCAGCTACTTTACTTTGGTTACAAAAAGATATTATTCCAGGAATTAAGTATTACTGGTTTGCTCCTTTTACAGCCTGGTGTCTGCGCAGTGAGGGAGTCAGCTCAGTACTTCTGGGTGTTTCTAATACAGACCAGCTACTTGAGAACCTGGGTGCCCTCCGGGTAAATATGTGTTTTTTTTTTTTAAATCCCACATCAGATATGCTTGTTTTGTGTGCCAAACAAAGTAGCAACTTACATTAAAAAAAACAGCAGATCACATTTTAAACAGATGCCATTCTTCCCTTCTTTCAGATTTTATCTCAAATGACCCCTCAAACCGTTACTGAGATAGACGCCCTGCTGGGAAATAAGCCACACTCGAAGAAAGAGTCACGCGCTTGAAGATTCAAATTTGAGTGACGGATGATGTTTCGAGAAGATGAAGAAGACTATGACGTTGGGAAACATCGCTTTTTGCTCTGCTGTATACTCAACAATTTGCATGTCCTCAGCAACATTTATGCTTCCAATATGTGCGCATATCCATTTTGCGCAGTACATTATATCATGTAGAGAAAAAAGAGAAAAATCTCTCAATTGTGAAAAAAAAAACAGGTCATATATTGCTCACTGTTGATTGTTCACAGACTAATGATTTCAACATAGAGGAAGGCTAAAGCTGGTCAATCAAATGTCAATCTTAAAGTGGGGGGGGGATTGGAAGGCCACCTCTGCGCTAACATGCAACTTTACTGCATGAACGGTGCTTTCATTAGACATGTGAGTCTCCTCCTCTCACAGCTCTGCCTGTTATTCTGTGTGATGTTTAGTACCCAGCAGCCAGAGAGCTAAAGGTTAGTCCTCATGCGTCTAACCGAACATTTCCCGTAGTGTGCATGTGACTGGTCTGCCACACTCACTGCTTTATAGGGTTGGGAACAATGGATTACTTGTGGAGTCATTACACTAATCTGACTGTTAAAAAAAAAAACCCAGCAACTAATCCAGTTTGGTATTACTTAAAAAAAAAAAAACCCATCAAATCACATGATTTAAAAGGAAAAATAGCCAAATTTATTTCAAGCACTTAGGTTACAGACAGACTTATAACTGATTCTGGCAAAAATGTAAAAAACAAAAAACAAAAAACCAAACAAAAACCTTATGTGTGTTACTACAGTTTCAATTTGGCAATCAGAAATCAATAGTAGGTGACATTTTGAAAGTGACTTTCCCAACCCTGCTGCTTCCTCAGCGGTCCGTTTGCCTCCTCTGTTTGTAAACTGTGCGCATGTCCCTTTAAGACAGAATAGCCCTAACAGGGTGTAAATGTGGCATGGCTTTTTATGGCTTATGTAGATTTGCAGTGCCCTTGTAAGCCTTTTTTTTTTTTTTTTTAAACTCTAAACGGTCAGGTAGTTTTATCCGACATTCGTACTGCTGGGCACTCTTGCTTTAAAGACTCTCAGCAGTCTACAGACACGATTGTGTGTCCATGTGACATATAATCTTTGTATCGTCCTAAACTTTGTCAAACGATGTTGACGTCACTTTCAGTGGTGCCGTTCTTGTAGAGAGCATTGTTGATCTTGAATCACAGGTTTGAGACGGTTGGACTGTATGGAAAAGTTACAGGTCACCTGACACAAAGATCTGGGCACACTGTGGTGAACTTGTAGTTTTCAAAAAGAAGAGAAATAAATTATAAGTCTGAGTTTATCAAATGTGATACAAATCTTGCCACAGGCCATTTTGGAGTCAGATTTAGAAAATGTAATTTTTGTTTTTATTTGTGGAAGCCTCAAAATATAGCTTCTACACTCATTTCTCTCTGTATCATGCGTTCCCTTTATTCTTACACACATGCACAATGAATTTTATACTGTGCACTTTGTCTTTTCCATTTAGTTTTGTAATAATTTCAATACTTTGTAATGTGAAGGGAGATAATTTTTTTTCCTTTTGTGATTTGCCATGAAAACTAATCTCCAAGGTGGAGTTTTTGATACATGGAGTTGTTTTAGCAGACACAAGGTTGCAATATATTGTAAATAGGCTCATCTTGTTTGGCAGTGATGTAACAAGAGAAAGTTCAAGTTTATGGTTCATGAAGGTTTTCCTAAAGGAGCCGCTGAAATGTGGCTCTCCTCTGTGAGTCTGTGATGATGTACAGTTTGACTGAGTGTAGCTTCCAGTGTACATAGGTACTTCAATCAAACCTTGAAAATGTAACTTTGCCTGCGTAACTTATATTTTACTGTCTTGCAACAAAGAGAAACCAAAAAAAAAAACAAAAACAAAAAATAATAAGAGAAGAGACAACTCATACTGAATGTATCATGTCTTTTGCTCAAACCTACTTAAGGGACAAAGCACATAACATGTTCCAAAAGTTATTGGTTTTTTAACCTAAAAATCCCGCAGAGCAGTCATACAAACATTTACATTGGGATTACCCAACACAAGCTTCTTACACCCCCTTCATTCAGCTGTGAATAAGAAAGAAAGATTTTGTACTGGAGTAGTCTAATCACAGGTGTGATGTTAAACACTACTGTTAGCCACCCTTCCACGTTCATTTTTGGAATAAATTTCACTTGTGTACATGTACAATGCATTTTATGAGTTGCATATGAGCTGGCATATGGGCCACGAGTTCTAGGATTAGTCAGAACCTGCATTCTCACATATCATGTGCTCCCTTGATGGGTTTTAGCTTCCTTATGTATACTTTGATGATCAACACAATGTTGATGGACATACTTAGATGACTAAGACACTTAAACCTGTAATTGCTTCAGATTTTTTTGTTCAACATTTTTATGCAGATAGAAAATAAAGCAAACAGCAGCTTTCAGCTACAGCTTTTTTTAATTATTATTGTGGTTAAAGAGTCACTGGGACAGGAATGTTCCTAACTAAAGCCAACAGAAGCCAGTAGATACAACCTGAATTCTGGAAAAGTTGGGACGTTCTTTAAATTTGAACAAAATGAAAACCAAAGGACTTCCAAATCACACGAGCCAATATTATATTCACAACAGAACATAGATAACATAACAAATGTTGAAACTGGGAAATTGTACATCTTCATCCACTAAATGAGCTCATTTAAAATTTGATGCCTGCTACAGGTCCCAAAAAAGTTGGCACGGGGGCAACAAATGGCTGAAAAAGCAAGAAAGTCTTAAAAAGATTCAGCTGGGAGAACATCTAGCAACTAATTAAGTTAATTGATATCAGGTCTGTAACATGATCAGCTGTAAAAGGGATGTCATAGAGAGGCAGTCTCTCAGAAGTAAAGATGGGCAGAGGCTCTCCAATCTGTGAAAGAGTGCGTAAAAAGATTGTGGAATACTACAAAAACAATGTTCCTCAACATCAAATTGCAAAG
>VUQS01003517.1:0-11008 GCA_015108495.1 Heterochromis multidens
CACAACACAGAAGAGCTACCTCGTCAGGCCAGGACTCCGCAGTCTATTCACACCTACAGGCCAGTGGCCACTCTTTCAGTGATGAGGATGTACACATCCTGGACAGGGAGGAACGCTGGTCTTTTTGCGTTGCTGAGTTCACCAGTGCTTTCTTTCTTTCTCAGGATGTACCAAACTGTAGATTTTGCCACTTGTAATATTGTAGCAATTTCTCGGATGGGTTTTTTCTGTTTCCGCAGCTTAAGGATGGCTTCTTTCACCTGCATGTTGTCTGTTCACAGCAAAATCTTCCACATGCAAGCACCACACCTCAAATCAACTCCAGGCCTTTTATCTCATTAATTGATAATGACATAACGACGGACTTGCCCACACCTGCCCGTGAAATAGCCTTTGAGTCAATTGTCCAATTACATTTGGTCCCTTTATAAAGAGGGTGGCACATGATAAGGAGCTGAAACTCCTAAACCCTTCATCCAATTTGAATGTGGATACCCTCAAATGGAAGCTGAGAGTCTACACATTATGTCCATGTCCATTATATAACTACAATTGGAATATGTTTCAGTAAACAGGTAAGAAAACAAAATTTGTGTCAGTGTCCAAATATATATGGACCTAATTGTATATATTTATAAGGAAACAATGACAGATGAGCACATTAAACATGGCCAAATTTCAAATAAAAGGGTCGGAATATGTACGAGTAATCCCTATGATCCAGCTTAGGCTTCAGACTGCTCTAAATGCACAGGTTCAGAGCATTTTTTTCTACTCTTTGATCTGTATGATGAATTTCCCTAATATGGCCATCTCAGGCTCTGGCTGTGATGCACCATCCACCTGCTATTCAAATCTTGGGTTTATAAGGGTCAGTCAGTCAGTCAATCATGAGAAATTTGGCTTAAATGTAGGTGGAAATGAGCTAAAACTGCTTGTTTCAGGCAGTGGACGAACTCAGGGGCCGCACCAAGGTGCAGTATAAAATATAAAACATGCTTTTTAATTGTGAATCATGCAAGGGTACTATAGTAGAGTCCAAGAATAACACTATGAATAGAATAACAGATGAAAATTATCAAAAAAGATTACCTTTAAATCAGCACTTTTTATCTTATAATAATTAATACCTCACCGTGTCATATAATAGCACTTTAATGTCATGGTTAGAAGTCCACAATAAAGACAGAATTTTGATTTTAAAAACACTGTTTGTATCAAATAGCAACATAAAATAGAAATGTAATAAAGACAGTAGGGTGATAAGGATGTTGTGTTTGCATGCCTTGTTGTAGCACAAATATAGAAAGTACAACAGGTGAGGCTATACAGTTTGCAAAGGCTTGCTAGCAGAAGGCATTTGGAGGACCATCTGTCACAGATCAAGGAGGAGTGTCTTCAAACAGCTCAGGCTCAGCCCATAAATGAGATCTAACAGCAAAGCTATCAGGATGCTCCTTTAGTTGTTTACTTGGTACCACTCACAGAATAATCAACCAGTCCTTCTGATGTTTACTAATCGTATCATATTTCAGGCTGCGAGTGAGTGTAAACTGCTTGTGCTGACACTATTAATAAAGCTGAAAGGGGTTATCCATGATTTTTTTTATTGGATATGTTTTGCAGAGATTATAGTATGTCATGTGTCGGTGTAGTAGCACAAGTGAATTGGATTGGATTGAACTGAATTGTAGGCTTTGATGGTTTCTGCAAAAACATCTATAAATAAATGCATTTTGGTATTCAGGGCACCCTGATGGCCTAGTGGTTAGGGTGCATATCCCATAGGCTAAAATGCCCTCAGGAGGTCAGTCCCCAGTCAAACACCTGATTAAATGGACCTCATCCTGTCTATCTTAGGTGTACTATCTAAATACAGGCGAAACATCTGGAATAAATCATTAAAAACTAACCACATTCAACCAACAACAGTCCAATCCTTCTTTTTAAACATCTTTATGTACCTTTTTATGAGCGTGCAGAGCCTGAAGAGACTTTGATCCGACCTGAACCCATTCCACTGTCCACTGGAATGCTAAAAATGCCACAATGCACCCTGATCTGCCAACCTGAGATTTCCAGCTGCCCTGGGAGATGCTGGAGAAATCTGGAGCAGCAGAACAACATAATACACTACCAAAAGCACAGCACTACGTTAATGATTTAAGACGTGTTCTTGGCAGCAACGACACTTGCCTGAATTCTGGACAGAATATTGCGTTACCTCACTTGATAACATGTTTTTGAGAAAAGCCAGACAATGTGCATTAACCGCATCTAAAATAATGAACAACTAGACTCTGGCCATTAAAGAAATACACAATGAAACCTGGAATTATTGTTTTGAAGGTTCCCCCAGTTTCTCCAACCACTGAGCATATGAATGTTAAAGCATGTTTCAGTTCAATTTTACTGCCCCATTGTCATCTAAATGCTTTGTTACAGGCTTTTTTAATATTAAGAAGCCTTTAAATAAAGTCACCATTGTTGCCTTGAATCAATGAATCAACAGTTTTAAAGTGAAACAGAGTGTAAAAGTTATTTTTTACCTGACTGCTGACCATGGCCAAGACAAATAATGCAAAACAAGGTCACACAAAGAAAACAGAGATATGATCAAGCACAACTCAATATGTGGAAGACAGCTTTCAGCAGTTTAGTAAAACTTCTTTAACACTTCCCAGTCTCTGACTAGTTTTCACTTGTTTGTTACCACTGTTACTGCAGTTCCTATGAGGTATTCCAAACTATATAGTTAGTGTGCAGCAAACAGTTGCTTTCAATCTTCAGATATTTTTCTATTTTCCTACTTATGTCATTAAATGGCTGTTTCCTAATTCTAGGCCAGTGAGTGTGATTGCAGTATGTGCCTGTTATTTCAATACCCTGTGTTTTCAACACTTAAAGTTGTGAAGCTAGAGTTAAAAAAGGCTCTCCTTTGCCTGTAGCATTACTAATGAAGCCTGTCTTGCAGAAGCTTGTCTCAAAGTCTTTGAATGAGGAACAAAAAAAATCAAGAATAATAGACTTTCTGTTTTTAAACTGGAGGCAAGAAAACAATTAAATCAAGATATATACAGTCATAAGTCAGACTACAGGTGACAGGCCAATTCATTTCAGACTAATAAAAAGTTTCTCTACAAGGAATACATTTTTTAATCATTTTAAAGCATGCCTTTGTGGGGCTGGATAATAGCAGTTCTTACTAATAATAACAGGCTTAACAACATTTGAAATGTATTGAAAGAAAAGTAAACAGTCTGTCCTCTACTGTTATCCAACAGCAGGGGTTATGCATGCCCTCTACACTTACCCTGGATAAACAATGAATTGCTAAACATGTAACTTTGCTCTGCACAAAATACTGATCAATAGTCAAGATGAGATAAACCAGCAATTGTGTGATCCGTGTGACTGAGAGTTCCATCACATAATAAGCACAGACACTGCTCTACCCACTTTGGCTGCAATCCTATCAATGTGACAAGACCAGGTAAGCTGTTTAGCCAGAGCAGCACCTAATAGCGGGACCTGTGCTGAAGTCATATCCTTAACTAAGAAAAAGACAGAACTCACTCCTGATTGCATGACAGTAATAGGACTTAATAGACTTTGTTAGATTCATAAAACAGTCTCTTCTTTACTTCTTTACTGTTTTTATTTTAAATGTGACACAAATTCAAGTGCATTTAAACAGTTAACAGGCACAGAATCATCCCAGGTGACTTTTTTTAATACAACAGGTAAATCATTAGAAGGAAAGACAACCAAGACATCTACCTCAAGGAACATCACACTCCAACTTCATCAACTTCAACTTTATCTGAAAAAAACACTACAATACACACACTGTATTCCGTTAGCTAAGTAACCTTAGGCCCTGTTCACACAGGCCTAGAGACTGGTTAGCAAACCATCTGGAAACCACCGACTGTAACAGAAAAATACTTATTCCCCAACTGGTTGGTGAGTGGTTGATGGAGGTTGATTGCTGGTTGCAAAGAGGTATACAGTGCTGCGCTGAAAACTTCCTTGTAGCTGCTTTGGACACTGGCAGACTGCGGTGGTTGTCTATAGTTTGCATGGAAGACACCAACTTGTCTGCAAATACTCAGCAACTTAAGGAAGCTTGTTTCTGTTTCTTCAATTTGGAGTTATATTTTTCATAAGTTTGAGTTAGTAAGTCGAAATTTTGAGATAATAACCTGAAATTTTGACAGAAACGGATGGCAAAAAGTGTTTTCTTTTTCAGTGGTAGACACAAGCTTCCATACCAACTATTCTAGTAAAACAGTGAAAAGTGCAACACAAACCACACTTTGAACTTTGAAAATAAAACACTCTCCATTCCTGGTTTGAGTTGTATTTTTCAAGTTTTAGTACTGCTAGGCTTGTAGTTAGCAAGTGTTTACAGACATCTCAGAGTCTTCCATGAAAATTAGCAGGGACCGGCAATCAGCTAGCCACTGCCACTTGCCAACCACTCAGGGAATACACATTTTTCCCTAGCAACCAGAGGTTGCCTGGAGTTGCCGACTTGTCTCTATGCCTGTGTGCCTGATGCATTAGCTGAGTAACCTTAGCTAACAGAGCAGATGGCATCTACACTTAAACCATAAGCTTAAAGGTACTTCAGTTATAGTTCACGGTCACTTACACTGAAATCAGCACTGATCACAAGCAAGACATCGCCACCATTTTTTGCATCTAGTGGTTCAGAGTCACCAGTTTTCTATGTTAAGGCAGTACATGTTGAGCTGCTGTCAAGACTGATGACAGAAAAATAGTTACCTGCTATAAAAGCTGATACTGTCAGCTATGAGGGAAAATAATTTCTTTCAGACTAAAGTTAATAATGTACAGTGGTTCAGCAGTGCAATCAGCTATAATTCTGATTCATTTACCATCAAGGCCATGTAGTCCATTTGTACAGGGAAGCAAGTTTTTAACCTCCTCTATTTGTATTGCTTTAAAAAATCTTTAAAAAAAATTTTAATGATAAATTCTTCAGTTAGTTCTACAAATAGTTTACTATCTGAGTTCGTATTATGCCTTTTATTGTTTTCCATTTGTTAAAAAAAAACAGTTTAAATAATTACCAATTTCAGTGAGTTTTGATACAATTTGACTCAATGAAGGACGATAGATAATGACTAATAATGACTAATATGTCAGTAAAAGTATTCTATAATATATTCCTGTCGTGCTTTAGTTAAGTGAGCTTGTGTTTTCAATCTTTTGTGACTTTGTTTCTAACAATAACAGTATTTATTCTGTTGGATAGAATCTCTGTTTTATTGCAGCATGCTTCATTTAGTTCTAGTGAGCCATGCCTGTTTACAGCTCCAGATCAAGCCACAGGGCCAAAGCACTTCTCACAGTGAGTTAGTGAATTTTTATTGGTGCATGCTTGTCTAGAACAGTCTGTAAGATATCTAAGAACGAGCATAATGCAATTTCAGAATCTTTTACTCAGTGTACTCGTTTCCTCTGTTAAGTTTTTACATCATTAGGCTTTGAAGCTGAATCTGTGACCTTAATCACTTTAATGCTTCTGGTTATAGCTATTATATTATGGTTACTAGATCCATTAGTGTGGCATTAGTGTAGATGTGGTCAGTGCATGAGGCAGACATGGCTCTGGATATATTAGAGCTCACTGTGGTAGGAATGGTAAATATCTGAGTTAAATCACATACGTTCTTTGTAATCTTTCTTTCAGTCCACACGATGAAAAAAGCCAGGCGATGTTAAGGTCCCCGAGAAACTACATTTCTCTCTGTAGCTTGCTGCACATTAAAGCTAGGCGGTTTTGATGTAAGGTAGGTGACTGAAGCCAATGGGCTTCTATGACTTAAGTCATCAGATGTTTTCTGACCTTCACAGAGATACCATAACCTAATGGTATAGTTACTGCAGAGTCATTAAGTGTGTTTTTTGAGAGAGAATAAAGTTCATAATGCTCAGTAAGTAAACCAACTTTACATTTAGACACAAACAGGACATGATGAGCTACTTTTTCTCATCACAATTTTCCTCCTGCTCTGTTTCATGGTGGCGTATAGATGGAAATTGTTTCAGGCATCAATGAAAAATTAATTCCTCGCTCACTCAGTCCCTTTCTTCTGCCCCTTCACACACATTCCCTCTTTGCCAACTCCTCTGCAGCTGAAACAGTGCCGGCTGCATTTTGAACTTTTCTCCCACATTCGGCGCAGCCATGTTCAGTAACACACCACCTCACAAGGGGCTCACCCCTTGCTGATTATAAAAGCAGCACTTTTTTTCCCCCCATTTTCAAAGTAAGTTGTACTAAGTACATGCACTCACTTCGCAACTTTACCAACATTTTTGTGGTAACAACAGGAATAAAATTACTAAAGGTGTCGTGCTGTAATTGTGGAGCAAAGCATCACCATATGTGACTCATAACCCACTCATAAACCACACCTCTCCATCATTAAATATTAAAAGAACCCACTGTTCTGATCCCCCTCCTTGATACTCCTGGGGTATTTTGAAAATCACTTGTTTACTCCTCAAGGTTTTAAAAGAGCTCAGCAAGGCCTAACGGTGGTCTCTAAGTAAGATTTAACCATATCCAGCCTTTTGTTATCCCTTGTGGTCCTGTGCTTTTTGCTAGTGAAGCAGTCTGACATCTTTTAAAATGTTCTACACATGTGAATAGCTCAAAAGGAGCCTTTAAAATCATAGCTATTGTAGTTAAGCTCTTCCCCTGTGTTTTCTCCTGCTGCTGAGGTAAAAAGGTCAGGTCACAGCCTACTCACTTAATCTGTTCACATATGAGCACAACCCAGAATTAAATCCAAGAAAATGCTGGAGATAAGGCAAAAAAAATGTAGGGAAAGGAATATAAACACCTTGTATAAACTGCTCTTTGCTCCTTGTAACAAATAAGATATATTTCTTATTTCAGGTGACTCGTGAAAAGCATCTGCATTTCATAATGTATGTGTTTTCATGCCTAACAAGTCCATGACTCTCAACTTTCTACCACACAACACCTGAATGTAATGTAAAGAAATTAATCTGCACTCACATCAAAAAGAGGTGCCAAAAAGATGCTTTCTCTACCCTCTCTTACTGCTTCTACACTGATAATAATAAAGGGTCACATTTGTTCCAGCAAGCAGCATTAGAGGCATAATCCCTTCCCACATCGTGACCTTAACCTTTGCTTGTGATTGTGTTACCTGATGAGGAATTTAAGAAAAACATCCACTGCTGTTACTGTGTGATTCCTGTGCTCAAAACACTTCTCAGCAGTACCAGCTTTCATGGTTTTCAAGCTGAGGAAGGGGAGGAGGAGAAAGAAAGGAAGGAGGGACCCTTTCTTCTTCTCCAAAAAGAATTCCCATTATTTCTAATTTAGTTTGTTAACAAGATTAACAAACACAAAGCCAGAAGCCAAGATTGCCCAGAAGCTCAGAGCTTCATTAGTGATAAATTGGATGCTGACTTTGTGAACTGATAGAAGAACAGCATTTTTTTCTACTGGAGTTACAGGCACAAGAAAATGTCAGATTCCAACAAACAATTGATGGAGCGCCAGCAGACTGAGAAAAGCTTTGCCCCATTGTTTCCGGGGGCTAATTTATCTGCAAAATCAATACTGAACTGTCACATTCCTATAAAGTAACATCAGTGATTTCTTTATTAAGATTCCTTGATTGCTTTCCACACTGCCTTTCTCATTGCTGGGAGCTGAGCGCAGTCAGTGAATAAGGAAGGAGAAATAGCCTGAGCATTTACTAATGAAAGCTTATAATCCTATACAGAATGGTAAATATGGGAGTAGTGGGTAGAATTTTGTTATGAGTCTAATAATATATACCTGTTAGCTTTTATTAAGTACTAAAAGAGGCAGCAATATCCCTGGATTTATATCTAATTTAGGATTTTTAATCACTAGTCATGTGCATCTTAGGGACTTTAACAAGTCTGTCTCTAGTGATCCAGCAATGTATGAGCCCGACATTGGTATCGGCCAATATGTGCCTTCCTGACCACTATGACCTACCTGTTAAATGGATGATATATAGCGCAGTAGCTGATGTTTAACGAAACAGCTTTGTTCCGGCTAAATTTTCAAAGATATTGTGATAAAGAGCTTACATTCTCTCTTATGAATTTGTCTTTGTTTCCTTATGGGGAACCAAGATGGAAATAAATTTTAAAAATTAAAAAAAAAAAACATCAATATCGGCTCAGTATCAGTTCAAACTTTCACAAACATTCAGTCCTTTATGCTCTCTACATCTTTAAGTCCTCACTGGAAAACCTTTATCAAAGGCCTCTTTGTAACCAACTGTGTTGTGGATAAACAGAATGGCCTTAATGAATAGTTAACAAGTGCCTACAGTGCTTTTTCAGTTAAGTGCCTGTAACTCATTAAAATGCTGGTGCTTTCCAAAACAAGACACTCAACAACAGGTTGTAAGGAGCATTTCAGAGTGGCTGAACGCCAAAAATAATTGTAAAAAATGAATAAAGTAATAAACTTTCTCTACATGTATTGGTGAAGCACCTGTTTTATTTATTAATATGTTTAGTGTCCCACTGTGAATTCAAGTTATCCCACTTATTTCTAAGGTGATTCATATGTCTTTTAGCCAGGTGCATATGTATATAAAACTCTACATATTACAAAGTAATATAAAGTCGATCTTATATGTTTATTATAGTGATCGTCTTCCAAATGAAAGTTTAATTATCCACAGGTCCATTTTCCACTTTTTTAAACTGTTCCTATAATTATAACCAAGAAATGCATCAAGACCTCTACTCCTGGCCACCAGCTGACCTGTGGCTTCATCTCCAGCTCACCTGAGCAGACAGGTACTGCTCAGGTAGTACTACTCACCCACTTTGAACTGGGATGTTTGGTCTTCAGGGTCTGTGTGCTCCTTGACAAGCATCATATGCAGGATGCCGAAAGAGTTTTGAATCCCGAAGATGGACCCGTTGCACCAGGTTGCAGCAAAAACCACGAGCCAGCCGAAACCACCTTCGGGTGGGACGAACCCGGCTCCGTGGCCGGGCTTCTCTACCTGGACCCCCGCCTCGGAGTCCGAACCCGGCGTGAGGGCTGGCTTGCACCCGGTCTCGATCAGCTGCGTATTGCTGTCCTCCTTCATGATTTTACCCTCGCTGCCGTCCGCCTGATCATCCTTTCTCCTGTCTGGTTCTTGAGATGCATCCCTATGCTCCATCTGAGGACCTGGAACCGGCTGTTCCGTCCGGGACTCTCCGTCGGACGGCTGCGCTTGATTGTCTAGCCCGTTGGTCCCCATGCTGTCTGGTATGGTGGAGAGGTTACTGTGGGCTCTTGGCGCACATGCATGAAATATAGGTCACTGACATAAGAGCACCGATTTGAATAACAGCTTTGATTGGTTATCTGTCAAATGTGCAAGACGGACGGTGTTTTTCCTGGCGCACAAGCTTCCTACACGCTGCTCGCAGCCCAAGTCTGAGCGTCAACTTCAGCGAATAAACTCCAACCTTCAAACGTAGCGTGTGTCATTCTGGCCGGAGGTCTATATTTCCAGGAATTAGCTTGCACCGCCTATCCTTCCTTTTAATACAAGCCTGCCTAACTGCCTATAGAGACTAACACAGTGTATTTACTTGTGTTGGCTCCCCTCCTCGGTGCCGAAAGAGAATCATCAACCTGCGAAAACGTCCGCTCCGCCTCGACTCCGTGTAGCCCCGTCACGCAGTCCCCACACGGTCATCAACATCGCCCGGTGTTAAAAGCAAGGATTAGACGCTTCTTCTTATCTTTACAAGGTGGAAACGTAATGTAGGTAGGCCTGTGCATTTCCCGTAGGCTGTCTCGGCTCTCAAGTGTCAACACAAACCGAGCCGTCATTCAGCAAACCTCCCCCCCCCGCGCCTCCTTTCCCCGGCGGACGGACAGTTGGAGCCAATGGTGGAGGTTCAGTACAGTTACAGTAGAACGAGTTTGCGCTTCGTGGCTTTTCACGGAAAGACCCGAGTCTGACCTGCTTTCCTCCTCGTGTCGGATTAGTTACAACATCCTGTAGCTAACGCAAACATCCGTTTCAACGCATTTTCCAGTATCGTATCATATCATATCATATCATATCATATCATATCATATGAATTAAAAATAACACAATTAAAAAAACACACAGTTAAAAATTATCCCTTGTATTTTTATTACCTTAAGTTAGAGTACATAACCTGTTATCTTTAAAATGTATTTAAAGTAAAAATTTAAATTTTTCAAAAATGTCAGTGTCTTGTTTATGATTAAGCAACCTAATAAGGCGGTTAAAAAGGGGAATGTTTAAAAAGAATTAAGAAAGATATATATATCTTAAATATATATATATATATATTTTTTTTTTAAAAAAGACAGGCTGTCACTTTGATAAACACTGTGAAATAACCTGTTATATCATTCAGGTCATATGTATATATGCATTAATTTATTTGCACTGTTAAAATGAATATTTAAGGTTCATCCAGGGTTGCACTATGTACATCTATCATTCATGCCCAGTTGTAGCTTGTTCTAGTTTGTATAGTAAGTCTGTGTAGGTTCTCAGTCATCCAGGACATGGTAGTCTAAGGGTTTGAAAGAAGGCAACTGGACTTCTTTAAGTTGTTTGAAGACGTTTCACCTTTCATCCAAAAGGCTTCTTCAGTTCTAAAACCAAATGGTGGAGAGTCCCAGGTATTTAAACCCTAGTGGGGGCTGTCTCTCGGGAGGTGGTCATTAACCCACTATTGATCATGTGGGTCATCACATGAGCCCAGGTGTGAAAAAAGGCGTGGGTCATTATTACCACAGGTTTTGGGTGAAACCACTGTGAGACCTTGCCCCAAACCATCATGTGTCCTATTGAGGTCACCTGATGCAAGATGTGGATGGGGGTTGAGGCGCCTGGGAAGGGATCTCAAGACTGCATTATATGTGGCTGACAGTTGGTGTCGTAAGCCACCACCTCTGTTCAAC
>VUQS01003519.1:8236-26628 GCA_015108495.1 Heterochromis multidens
TTCAGTGATTGATCATGAAAGTAATATCAACTTGCCTTATATGAGGCATTAAAAAGGTCCTAAAAACCTTGAGGTGACTGTTGCTGTGATTTGGCGCTATATAAATAAAATAAATAAATAAAATTGAATTGAATTGAATTGAAAAAGAAAATAGCATATATAAAATAGCAGCCATTTTATTTAGTGCCATCTCCCTTCTTCTTTTTTTACCCAGCTTATTTACCACTGTCTAGTTAATATTATAGTTTTTGGGTAAATAAAGTATATTTTATCTTTATTCTTCTCCTTTATTCTTCTCTATATTTTTAAAAAGAAAATTGGACTCCATACAGATTTTTTTGCACTCAGGTTAAGAAAAAAAACCCAATTATTTTACACTTAATGCAGCTCCTCAATTCAGCTCCTGTCTGAAACAACTATTATAGCTCCTGTTTCTTTAAGGTCGTACTCCCTAAAACCCCACTTTCTTCTGATTAACCAGTTTCCGGAAGCCTACCGAGGGGCAACACCCAAAACTTGTGAGCTGTAGTATGTGGATCTTTTACCCACAGAAATTACTGTCACATACATTTTTCTCATTATTTAAAACTCTGGCCTTGTTTAATATAAACATCTAACACTGAAACATTATTTATATATGAAAATAAAATTAGAAAAAGCAGAATAGGTGTCCTTCTGTGAAGGTCAGAGACATGACAGGTTTCTGATAATCACCTTTGTTATTTTGGTGTGTCAGGTAAATAGAAGCATCTGCTTGGACTCAGCAGATACAGAGTATTACCCTGGGATCAGATCCCTGGTAATAATAAGATTTATATACACAAAAAGAATGACCACACATCATGCTGGGAAACAAGCCCTTTTTTTTGTGCCTGGAAAATAACAGAAGTACAATTAGCCAGTTGTAAGGTCATAATGTTGTTTTTGCTATAACTGTTGGGAAAAATAGATCACTTAGGTTTAAAAAGACACCCTCAATTCAGACAGCTGCAAAAAAAACATTATAAGAAAATAAACCCACTGCATGCACGCCTTTACAAAGAATAACTTTCATTTTATTATATTTTTAATTAATACATTTGACTCTAAAGTAATCATTCCCTCTTTTTTAATAAAAAAAAAAGAAAACTTAATAAATGTTTAAAAATGTGTTTTGTTTGTGTTTGTAGGAGGCTTGTTGCTCGTGATGACCGGCTTGGCATCTGACCTATCAAAAGGCAGAGAGCAGATTTCCAAGGCCGTGGCTGATGGAGCAGCGCTGTCAAAGTTCCAGGCCATGATGGAGGCTCAGGGCGTGGCCAGTGAGACGGCTCAGTTGTTGTGCTCCGCCGACGCAGATTACTACCGCGTCCTGGGAAAAGCGAAGCATCAGCTTGAACTGAAGGTTCCTGCAGACGGTAAAACCAATAAAATCCCTCCATTTACTGCTGATGCGTTCAGGGACACGCTGAGGAAATATGAAAAGCCCATGCTTACAAATAAAATTCATCATGTTCAAGAAACTGTAAAGTAACTAACACACACACACAAGTGTGTTTGATCATAGAGGAACTTTTATTGTGAAGGGCAGGTTGTAAATTTGGGGTTTGTTTTAGGACAACAAATAAGCAGCAACACATTTTCATCATTGAATCTTTGTGTTTATAGAAGCTATAAAAGTAACACTTCATCACATTTTTACTTCGTTACATACTAATATATTTATTGTTGAAGTACATATTTTTGTAAGTGTATTTACTTACACGCTTCCTCGCGGTTTACTAAGACATTTGCTTCCTTTTTATTTATATACATATATGTGGTCCTTTCTTTCTCTAATTTTTATCTTATGGATCATTTTGTGTATTTTATTTTATTTAGTTTTTTTGTTTTGAGCTATATTACTTTATTTAAGCTAATATCTTATCTTATTTATATACTTTATATTAGCTAACATGTTTAATATCCATTTATTCTTACTAATATGCTTATAAATTGTATTTATTTAAACTAAAAATTATATTTACTGGCAAACCTGCAGCATTCCTTGCACACTTATTAATATCCACTTTTTAAAATTATACATTTACTTTGTTTCTTTTTTTTACTTGTGGATTTATTTATGTAAGTAAATGTTGGACTGGTACTTTTATAGCACTTTTCTACCCTGAGCACTCAAAGCACATATATTTACTTACATACTGTATACTGTACGTACTTCATTTCCTGGTCCGAGGTCTTTTAAATTCTGTTTATTGTTAAATGTTTTCTGTTTTATTGTTTATATTGTTATATTTGTGTATTTCCTGAGTATTTTCAGTCTCTAGTTCTCAGTTGCAGTTAATGCTAAGTTTACTTTAGCTTACTTTTTGTGTTACTTTGCTATTTAGTCGTTGAGTTGAGAGTAAGTTCAGTCACTCCTTTGTTCAGTGTCTCAGTGTCTGTTAACCTGCTTTCTAACCTGGATTCTACTTGCTTTACATTTATTTATTCATATTCAGTTCTGTGCAGAAGTCTTGAGCCACCCCTCAACAGTGAGAGTCTACAGCCATCTGTAAAACACGGTGGAGGCTCTGTCATGGTTTGAGCTGCATTTCAGTCAGTGGTGTTGGAGATCTTGTTAAAATTGATGGAATTATGAACACAGAAAAGTACCATCAGATTTGATCCAGCATGAAATACCATATGGAAAGTATCTGATTGGCAGCAGCTTCATTTTTCAGCACAACAATGATCCCAAACACACTGCCAATGCAGTAAAAGCATACCTGGATAGAAAAACACACAGTGGAACACGATCAGTCATGGATTGGCCTCCCCAGAGCCCGGACCTCAACATTATTAAAGCAATGTTTGTTCTGTTCATCCTGACAGAGAACAGAACAAAAGGCAGAAACACCCAAAGAAGAGCTTTGAATGTCCTTCAAGAAGCCTGGAGAACTATTCCTGAAGACTAATTAATTACAAATTACAGAAAGCTGCCTAAGGGGGTTCAGGCTGTGCTGAAGAATAAAGTTGCTCATACCAAAGCTTTCAAAAATTGCAGAAACTGTTCTTTTGCTTTATAGTACAGTATCTCCTGTTCCAGTGGTGGATGTTCATATTAAAGATGACCAGTGTTTCAAATATTGAGGTCAGTGTATGTACAGTAATCCCAGTGAGCCAAAAGCTAATTTTATCATATTTTTTCTACTCTTGGACATGTATGATGTCAGAGAAAGGGGATATCCTTAAATGGTAATGTCAGGCATACAGAAGCCCCACCCACCTGCTATTAAAACCTTCAGTTAGACTGGGGCAGCCAATCAGATGAATGTTGGCTGAAACAGTTTGTTTGATATCATTATATATATCAACTTATATCAACTTTCATGTTAAGTTTGATTCAGATTCTTTTTCAAGCTTTAGTCCGTGATAAAAATTGCAGGGTGTGGGGCGTGCGCATATTTCAGCTTCTGAAGTGGAGCATGCTGATATAAGAATCTTAAAGGGAGGGTGGCCTTAGGAGGAGGAGCTGAGGGCTGCATCAAAAACCAGCGTAAGATAAAGAATTATTTTGAACTGTGAATCATTTAAAGCTGCTCAAGTAGAGCTCAAGAATAAAATTTATGGAACTGGAAATGCTCTTTAGCCCTTTATAGGGCATATTAATGGGTTAGCCCATAATATTGCCCTATAAAGGGTTAAACATGTTGAATATTTGCAGCTGATGTTGGTGACTGGTGACTTCACTTGACTGCTAATAAATAATCAGCTTTACCCAAAGTGAGCTTCACTTTCCAAAGCTGAATCAGCCCTGGTTCTGTCTGGAGGCACTGCAGTGCAACTTTCGGGATCTCAGCCAAACTGTTTTAGGGCATAGAAACAGTCCAGTATGAAATTCCCAGGAATTTCAACAGTATTGTGAAGGTCCTGAGTCTTTTTCCTCTGGACTGATTCTTTTATAGCACTTTTCTGCTCTACCTGAGCAGTCAAAGCACTTTGTACAACATGCCTCATTCACCCATTCATACAAGCACTTTTTCTATGTTTTCTAGCTAACATTCACACTCCGATGGATGCATCGGAGAGCAACTTGGGTTAGTATCTTGCCCAAGCAGCCAGGGATTGAACCACCAACCTTCCAATTAATGGAAGACCTGCTCTACACCCCACAAGTGTCTCCACTTTGTGAGTGAGTGTGTCTGTGCTTATCCCTCCAATCATTTCTTGCAATCACCCTGCACACCTGACGACCATCCACAGATCAGGCTCTGCAGTATATCAACTCCAGCTTCTGATCCACTCTCACTGCTTTGCTGGGACAGCCTGTGCAGACTTCTACTCAAAAGCCTTAAAATTCCCTGTCAACGCTCAACCAGCTCCACACTCAGCCACCTTCAGGACACCTTTAAAGATTCCCCTCTGCCTGCACATCACTCTGTCTACCATTACATGAAGATTTTCTAAGAAGCTCTCTGAGTTTGTTGTTGGTCTCTGGACATTTTTGTGGTTTTGAAAGTAGACTATATAAAAGATGGACGCAGCCACCATGACGTCACTCACTGGTTTCTGCACTCCACATTTTGAAGCCTCACTGTTTTGGCCAACATCATTTTGGGTTTTCAGAACGAGATGTTGCAATATTTGGATGAGAGGGTGGAGTGCTGAGTTATGAGCTAATGCATTCATTGGATTTGTGTACTGTATGGGGACAATACACTGCTGATCAGTGCTAAGTAGCAGACTAATAAAATCCCAGAATTTCACTCACCAAAACTGGAGCTCAGACTTCTTGGACAGTCTGTTAGTACCATTAAGCACACAGCAGCCATATTATTGGTCAGATAATGTCATTAAAAATGCTCCAAAAGGCTCCAACAGCACCAACACGGTCCAGAGGTCCAGTTCAGGGACTCCAGTTAGCTGAGGTGAAGCCTAGCAGACAGCTAGCAGCTACAGCCGCCTGTTTAAGGATGCCTGTTCCTTTAAGCAGCCACAACTCTAACTTTAACCCTTACCAGTATCCAAAAAATAATTTATTAAAAAAATAACCCCCCATCAAGGGAAAAACTATCCATACAGGCTTAAATTGTGTTTGTATCAGGCTGTAAACATGATTATTTCTGCTGGAATGTTGGACAGTTTAACTTGGGAGTCTATGGGGACTGACTCGGTTTTGGAGCTGCGGTGGTCACTAGAGAAACTGCAGCTTTTGGGACCTGACACATTAACTTATAACTAATAACAAATGTAAACATGAGGCTTGAGGAAAAAAATAGTTGCTCATGAAAGTCAGTAGAATCAGTGTTGGAGAAGGAAAAGAAAAAAAACTCCAATGCCCTATGATGCAGACAGACTTTGAACTAGTCACCGAGGGGATGGTGAATTTTTGGACCAACTTCTTCACCCTCATCAGGCCCATAGACTGTCTTCTTGTCTCATCAACCAAGTCAGCTGGTATGCAGTGTATTTGGTCATATTTATCTTTTAGAAACTAATTTTTATGACACCAGGTCTGATGCTGGGCTTCAGGCTTTCATTGAGTGGAAATAAAATGCAATTATCCTCTCATCTTTGCCTCTTAATTAAACCACAATGCAAACAGTTTGACGTGCTTTAATGTTGAAACATATTTCATTGTTTTACGCCCAAGTATTTACAAGAACTGACTGTGCTGAGTGCATCGCAGAGAGTGCGAGCACTTCATAATGCTTTTATTAACTGGGCAGTTTAAACCACTCAGTCCCCGGAGGAGGAGTGGCTGCGTACATATGGTATGATTACATCAATGGCTCATTAAATTACAGTGCTTTATTAAAATGTGGCCTAGTGTAGCTCTCAAACAGTTATCTGAAACAAGAGATGGACTGTTTTTTTTTTTCCATTTTAATAGATGAGTGTTACATCAAGCCTTTAACAGTGTGAAGTTTACATTTACAATCATTGTGTAAAGATAGAAGAAAAGTCAATATGCTTGGTTGGTTTGTCTCCACCTTTTAAAAAACATTTGATATCTGTTCAAATTGATCTTGCAGAGAGAAATCAATGTTTTTTTTCCACCAGCTGCGATGAGACATGCAGTAGTCTATTGCACCAGTGGCAGACAGATAATAACATACAGACAGACTCGCTCCTTTTATCAAAAATAGCCTGGCTCATGACGAAAGAGGAAAATCCTACCTTTTATGATCCACAATAAAACTCTGTTCATGACGCAACAACTGAGGCTGGTACAGGAGGTGTTTGTATTTTTAAGTCCTTTAAGTAACCTTTGTCATCTACACAAAGCCTCAATAATACACTTCTGTTTGCTCTGTCCAAGTTAATGGATTATTCTGATTGTACCATCATGATCCATCACTCATTCTTTAGACTCTGAACTTTATATTTTATATGTCACTCTGCACACATTCATCAGCTGAAGGTGATCAAACCAGCTACCCACTGCACTCATAGTGTCACATTTTTGCTGATGTGTACTCTGAACCCTACAACACAAAATCAACTCAGCCTCTCTAGGTTTCTAATACCACTCTTCCTGTGCAGCACGTTTTTGTCATGGACACCAAATATTTGATCGCTTCAGAAAATAATCACTCCCAGGCTGACTAAGAGTTCAGTGTGGACATTAAGCTTAGGATCAGGACTTTCTCATAGCGAGTAGTCCAAACCACACACCACAGATGTTCTCTTGGGTGAAGTTTGGTCTGTTTATGGTGTCTTCTTCATGAAATTTTATTGAGAACAATTTAATCCTCATCTTTCCTGTGCTGATAATATTAGCCTAACCATAGCTCTGTTATACACCACCTAGCCCAACTTCACTAACCCTCCAAATATCACTGATTTTTAGTTTTCTATCTCCGTGTATCTCCAAACTTATAGCAGAGCTGTAAGTTTTAGTTTTTTAGAAATACTTCAGTCAGAACATGATATGTCATCTTTAGATGGAAACTAGCTAGCTAACTACCTGCTAACTTCTAACTCAGTTAAACCTCTTTTTCATGGATGTTAAACTTTATGCAACACATGGGAAAACTGCTACACTGATCATTTTATTGGAGCTGAAAGAATTTGGAGAGTTTTTAATTCTCAGTGGTGCCTCAGTTTATTTTATCTTGAATTGAAGGAGCACTTGGGTCTGGAAATGGATCTAGCATATACGAGATGGCATGCTGATGTTCCAGTGACAGTGCCCTCTAGAGACTGTAGTAATTATAACAAGAGCAAAGGAGGAAGTCAGGTGAAACCACAAAGTCACCATTGGGAGGAGGTTGGGGTGGATGAATGGGTCAACCAAACACTGGTCTTTGATAGTATCCGAGGTTAGGGAGGGCTTACCACTCAGCTCCTCATTCCTGTTGTACCTGTGGTTTAAATGTACATTTTCTGTCTTTTTATGCTGCTCACAAACATGTTTTCACACCCAGAGATAAAGAGACAGATGCCACCAAGGCTGCAGAATGTCCCGCATATGGTGTGCCAGTGTGGCAAGACATGAAAACTGAAGTGAAGTGAGTATGAAAGATGGAAGGAAGCAGAGGTCAGTGTGCAGTCTGTTGCTTGAGCCTAATTAGTTGCCTCACAAAACACTCTGAGATGGAGAGACGGAGGGACCAGAGGAGGCAAATTTACGGCTGAGCTTCTCACAACGACACAGCTAATAAAACAACTTTAACTGCGGCTACCCTCGCTACGCATTTGGAAATGTGTGATTGCAGCAGCTTTGTGGCCACAGTAGCCGGGCAGTTAGGAATGACATGTGCAGAGCTGACATTAGCAGCCAGGAGAGAAACTGCCAAACATTTGGAGCGCATTTCAGTCAGTGTTGCGTTAAATGTAAAGTTGTAAAAACTTCCAGAAGAAGAGAGAGATGCAGAGAGAGGGGAAGGGTGGAAATTGGAGAGAAAATAAATTAGGTCTGCTTGGTCATGTATGGTGTAATGTGAAAGGAGCTAAATCAGCAGCATTGCTCCCCCAGGGCAAAGATGGAGGTGCTGTAAAGAACACTGCAGCCTACTTCTGAAATAAATTCTGCCTTTTACTGGCAAAAGGACACGACGCCTACTGTTCTGCATGTGTTTTTCAAATCACACATATACAGGCACCTAGGAATTCACCTATAAATATACACACAACTGCATGCTTGAATGCACAAGGGTATAAAAGAGTTACAGACAGCAGCTCTAACGCTGAGCAGCACCCACTGAGACTGTTAAATACGGCCCAAAGCTGCAGTTTTTAAAAAGTGAATTAAAAGCCTTTGATGCATTTTGGCATCACTCCCACAACAGAGTGGTATCAATCTCACCGCTTGACAAACTAAATTACCTGCTCAATGACTGATGATGAAAATAAAAATGCTCTCTGTTTTTAATTTTAAAGAGAATTGGGGAATAAAAGTTTGAAAGAGGCACTAGGAGAAGGACTGATTAACGAAAAAAACAGTGCAGAAGTGTAGAGTGTCATCAGGACAGAGTTAAAGTGCAATCAAACTGCACAGCTGCTGCTTTTGGATAATTGTTTTATCACTTTATTGCAGGATTATGATGATCCTGTCACAATAAATCACAGTGAAGATCAGTGAAAGACTGGCTGCATCAATTTCATCAATAATATCATGGCCTGTGAAAGCTTGTGAATGCTACAGAACACACTAATATTAGAGATATACACATATCTAATGTAATATTGCTGCCTATCATCACATTTTAGCTCAGAGCAAAATGATTTGACACATATTGGATTTACTGCCATGAAACCTGACACAAACATGCAGATTTCCCACAGGACAAACAGTAATAACTGCAGGGTCCTTTGGGTTTTTTGACATGTATGAATGTAAGAATCACAGTATGCTGTGATTCTGCACCAATGTATCATTCATACATGTAATACTTACATTAAAGTTAATAAAATGGTGTGCAGATATGTGTTGTCTAGTAGCACGGTGGGAGTAAAGGTCAGGCAGTGGTATAGAGCAACAAAGACTTCACTGGGAGGAGGTTAGGGCAGATGGATGGGCCTATTATCGAATGGGAGACTAAAGTTCAAACCAAAAGTCAGAGGTTTTTTTCTTTTAACTATTTCATAATCTAAACATGTGTTTATTAATTAAATAATGGTAATCTAACTTCAACAAAGTATACTGCTCAAAATCTGGATTCAAAATCACACCAAAAAGTCAAAGTTAAAATCAAAGCTTGATCCCATTTGTATCATAACAACAGTCATCTTTTCACCCACCCATGTATCAGTGAGCTTTAGTTACTAATTATTTTGCAGATTTAGATCATTATTATTAACTATTAATGAATTATGCTATATTATTATGGATTAAGCGACTGAAAAGACTATCCATACAACAGAAGGCCCAGAATCTGACCTCAAAGCAGTTTCTAGGACAGCTTGTATGACCACAATCAAAGACAGTTTAAAATAAAAATTGGTAGTGGGATTATTATTTAAAGAAGCAGAAGACAGGCTGGCATGGTTTGAGTCGGTGCAGATGGGGAGCAAAGGACACTAAGTGAAATATGAAATCACACAAACTGGAGTGACATCAACCCTGCACTACAGAAATGGGTTTTCACTCACAGGGAGGTCAGAGGTCAGAGTCAGCTGAAGGACAGCGACTCCGTAGTCAGCCGAGGTTCAGTGATGTGCTGACGGACTGCTCGGTGAGGTGGATGCTGGAGAAGATATTTCTGGTATTAATAGCAGCATTAGCTGTTCTCCTTCAATAAAGAAGCATATTTTCCGTTCCAACAGTATCCTACCACCGTGTAAAATGAATAAATCATAAAGAGAGTCTGTCAACAGGTAGAGAAAAATCGCAGGTGTCGTACAGTTCGATTGCTAATGGATTTGCTCTGTCACGCGTTTCTTTAATATCACTTACACTACTGTATGGTTTACTCTTTTCAGTCAGTTACATAAGAAATGATGACTTACTTCCAGGCAGCACTTTGCTTCATGAAATCTGTTGCAGGTGACAAAATATTCAGAATATGGTTCCCCCTGCTGTGTGCACATATTCCCCTGATGCAAAGTCTGGCAAAGAGAGTCAAACAGAAGATATGCAAATGCAAAAAGCTGCCAATCGTCATCTGCAGATACCGGTTTCCTCTCAGTGTCTGTCAGCAGCCGCGGGGGGAATCATTTCGGCTGATTACTGTACTGTTTCAGATGTCGTCATTAAGCCAAATCAAGAGATGCAGACAACAGAAACCTATGGGGAGCAAAAGAGGAGGAAAAACCAAATGCAACAGAGCACTGGAGAGGAAAGTGGGAACGAGGAGTGTGTGTGTGTGTGTGTGTGTGTGAGGAAGAGGAAGAAAAAAGCAATTTTGAAAAGTTCATTGAGGCAGGTTTTTATGACGAGTGGAGCTGTGTTGGTCTTGACGGCGGGGGATCAAAGGGAGCTGTGTGTCACGGGGGCAGACAGCGCCTTTTCAAGGCCTGTCAGCCTGGTAGCATTTTAAGTCATAGTTATTTAGTTTGCTTGGACAGACACGGCACTAAAGGAGAAGGGAGGAAGAGCCAGCATGGGCTCAACTGGCATGTGGAGTAAGTGGCACTGCATTACAGCGGGCAGTGAAGATTTATGCTACCTTTTTTTTGGGCTGTCAAAGTCACAGCAAAGCCACATGTCACTCAATCACAGCTGCTTTCTGTGGAATTTTTCAGTTTTCTGTCATAAGATTAAATAACAGCAGCTCGTGGACACCGTTACAGACATGAAAACTCTGGATATTTGCTAAGTGACAGGATCCTATTCTACCTTTACTTATGGGTCATTTCATGAAAAACCACGTGAACCCCTCAGACTCAGCTGAGGTTTTTGTACAATAACTTTAGTATATTTAATGGAGCCATGCAAAACAATGTAAAAGACCCTTGAAGTACATGGGGGTGGACTGAAATTTAATGCTTTTCAGTTATTTTTCCAGCATTTTCCCCTCATAGCTTCATAAAAACAGCAGATATCCACGTGAAATTTTCAGGGCTGAAAAAAAATGAAAATCAGTTTTACAGCCAAGAGTTACAATCTAAAGAGTAAATATGGTTTTTGTTTAGCATGATTTTTTTTTTTCTCTAAGCAGCTCTGAGCATCAGTATGATGGCGCTATCATAGTCTGAATAAACTGCAGCAGTTTAATGTCTGTGATGTAGAAGAACAGAAAAAGGCATTGATACCCTGGATGTTTGATCTGTTTTCTGATAATTCACTGAAAAAAAACTTCAAGAAGTGCATTCTGGGTAAACTCTGCATCATGAAGGGTCTCAGGATCGATGGATTGCCTGTTCATTTTAAGACAATTTTACGAAACTTTAGAGGAGAACATCGAACTTCTGTGACATTTGTGTTCAGTTTCCTCGTCTGCGGCTTATACTCAGATCATCCATTGATCCCGGGACCCTCTGTGATCCCTTCAATCCAATTCTAAATACAGGATTTAGAAAAACTTCTTCAGGACCTAAAGTTGTTTGATCAATGTGATGTATCCAAACTATCATGAACACCAATGTTGTTTCTCTATTTCACAGCCATAAGCTACATTCTGTCTTACAATATGATTATATTAAAACATTATTTGACACTGAAGGAATCAGGTTTAGAAGATGAGTCTGATATCAGGCTTTAAAGGAAAAAATGCTTTAAATGAAATGTGTTAAGCAGTGTTTCTGTATTTAGAGCAGATTTTATTATAACTGCAATATGAAGCATTTTATATAGAATGTAAGGTAACTGCAGTTGACTTGGTTCAGGGAAGCTCTTCTTCTAGGCTCATGAATGAAAGGAAGAACAAAGTACTAGAAAAGAAAAGTGTCAAAACACTGAAGAAATGTCTTCATGTTGAGGACTGCTTGGATGCAAACAGCTCCTGTATAGTTTGCTTCTTGCTTGAGCCTCCATTTTCTACCTGCTCTGCTGTTTGTAGCCTCTGGCATGCCTAATTACATCCAATCACAGCTGACTTATTTTCCTCCTTCACAAAGGTTTCCAGCTCTATTGGAAGATTGGCACATGAAAGCAAATCATTAGGCAATTTCCAGCAGATATACATATTCAGACCCTCCGGGGCAGAAAGAGCCTGTAGAGAAAAGACATTCATGCAGAAGCAAGAATGACTTTCCTGATCCAAACCGACTGTTTCAGCAACTTCACGCTTCAAACTTTAGACAGATGTTCCCATCATGACTATCGCTCCTGTCTATTTTGAGCAGATGAGATCATTACTGATTAATTCAGTTACACTTTTGGCTCTGGTGAGCTTGAAAGGCTTCACTCCAAACACAGCGGTCTGTTGAATGTTCATTTTTAGAGCTGATTACAGGTTCTAACAGTCCCTAAATTCACAGCCCACAGGACACCAACGTATGAGATGACACAACGTTTCTGCACTTTAAAATATTTTAAAAATACAAAAATTATTACACACAAAAACTGAACACAAATAAGGGAGATGGGAGTCCTGCAAATGACAAACAAAAGAGGAAGAAGGTCTTGAGCCAAGCGTGGAGCAGGCCACTGGAAAATGACAAAAGACAAAGTAAAGCTCAACCAATAATCAGTAAACAAGGGTTAATATGGCAGCGCATCAAGTCATGTGTAACACAGATATTTAAAGAATCTGGAAACTAAGAGCTGTGTTTAGACCTATGAAGATGCAGCTTATACACGGTTACCTGTTCTGTCCTAAACAGAACTGATGGAGGCTGTCCAGTTAGTACTTCTTTACCTGGATTTGCTTATTCAAATGTCCTTTCATTCCTTTGAGTTCTTTTATTTTTTATCTTTTCTAATCCATAACTAATACATAAAATTAATTTATTAATTATCATCCTGCTTGTACAGATACAGACGTGGGTGTACTGTTCAAAAAGACAGTTTTACCCCAAAATTCATGCAATCAAAGTAAGAAATAAGAGGTGAGCTAAACAGACCCCCACTCACCTCACCAACTCTTCTACATACTCTTCTACTTATTTTGGGTTTATTGGCAGTTGGGAAACCAGCTTACCGGTTTAGTACTGCCACCTGCTGGACTGGAGTGTGGATCAGATGCTCTAAATCATTTCACAAATGCCATAAATACACCACAGTTCTTCCCCAAGAAGGTTTTCTGGTGTTAAATAAATCTTCAGGTCTTTAAGTGTGTCTCTTTCTTGTTCATAGGCCCTACACTCTGATATTACATACTGGGCAGATTCTGGCTGACTACAGAGCGTACATAAGCCCGTCGAGTGGTTGCATATTAAATTTAGTGTTTTTTTCTAGCATGCTAGTATTTACTGAGATAAGTGATAATTGCTTTTTTTCAGTTTTTGCTTTGGTTTTCCACTTTTCTTCCCTTCCAACCAACAGACTAACCTCACCAAATGAGAGAGAAGTGAACCTTTACATTAGCACTACAAACCACTGTAAACGCAAAGGGGGAAAACCACAGAGACAAGAACTAAATTCATTACAAAGAAAACCTCCTTCCACCGATGTTGTCTCAGCAGATGGTCTGGTCCACTAGCATTTAAACCAGCTCCACCCTCAGCTGCCTCTTTAGTTCAACCTGGAAGCAGAGGAGCTGCAGACATATACGTTAACAGCCAAACGTTGTCATTGGCTCTAAGCATTGCCAGTCACTGACATGAACTGTAAACCCCAGTGTGAACAACCTCCGTCAGGTCAGGTTGTACAGAAACATTTAGCATGTTTGCAATATGCAGACATTAGCAGGGCCATGTGATTCAAACCAGGCAGTGTAAAACATGGAGGGCTACATCTCCTGTTCCCTGCTGATACACCTGCAGAGGTCTGACCGAATGTGTTCACAGTGGATTGTAATGTCAGTCTGAAAGTGGTCGCCTAGATTGAGATCAGGCAATACTTTCATTTATAGAAAATGAATTATCTTTCTATCTCCCATCACTGCCTGTAAACGTGTCAGCACCGTCATACCAAACACTGATTCCACTTTCAGATTCTCTGTTTGCCTCCATCTCTCACACATAGTGCTGCTGTGGATAAAATTACTTTGTTTAAAAAGCACTTGGTTGCTGCTGTTTTCAGGTAGTTTCGTCTATAGGATGCAGCCCGCTGGCTCAGGGTCTGTGCAGCACAGCAGGGGGGAGGCTGTTAGGGGAGGAAATGAAGGCGAGAGCTCGCCGGTCACACAATGCAAATCATATCACTCAGTGTGAACTCCACCTCACGTGGAGCAGGCTGGTTGGTGTCGGAAACAAAGACTCACATCCTGTGCGTCGTATTTATGTTAAGTGTTTTTCTGTGTGTGGTCTGAGTTTTTAAATTTAAGTTTTTGCTGTAGCATCTTTTCTTTTCCACAAGATAAGTCTGTACATAGGGGCACAAATCTTCATGTGCATGGCAGTTATTTTGCCTGTTTTACATCACTTTGATTTTGTGTCTCTTCATAGTTGTTAAACATAGTAGTTAGTAGTTTAAAGGCTTTAATGTTTTCCTGCAGATGATTTTCCTCCATCTGTGTGTTTGGAAGTTAAAGTTTAGCTTATTTGACAGCCTTTGCATGTAGCATTGGAAAAGCACAAAAACTCTGAATGTCATGATGTGGTAGCTCCTGCTGCTGACCTTATAAACACTGCATGAATGGAGCTTGGTTTGTAATGAACTGAATATAAAGGTTTGATTTATAGTGAGTAGTTCCCTTTGTAAAAGCAATTTTGGATCACAGCTACTCATTGACAAGGTTAAATAGAGCTGAAATTCTTTGGACAGCAATATGTGGCCTTCATTGTTTTTCTTTTAACACTGAGTGCTATTTATCTTAAGACCTGACTTTTTGATTTCTCCCCGAGTTTACATTGTCAAGGTTTCAAAAGTTGCATAAAGCTGTGAGTGACAGTCGGGCCTTTGTCAGATGGCGTTATTGTGCGATAAAGATCAAGCAGAGTGGCGTCGAAGGGCCGGCCTCCGGTGCTGCCGTATCGATGGGGTAATGGAGAATGAAATGATGTCTGTCCGAGGTCATCACAGACAGAATGAGTGCAGATAAAAAACAATTCTGAGAGCAGCCGTGTGAAGAGAGCAAGCTGAGTCCCTCAAATTATGTTTACAACACTGCAGAAATGTGCGTCTTTACAACTCATTTAATACAAGTGGAAGTTTGATGACATAAAAATATTCTGAAGATGGCAACACAATAATATTCATCGACATCCTCATAAGTTCTTTTTTTTTTTAATGGAGACGAGATATAAACAGATTTCACTATACACTGAATAAAATGTAGTTTTAATAGTTCTGTGGTACTCTGAGGGTAATGGGTCAGAAATCTTATCCTTTTGCCTACAGATTCTTTAGTTTTCCATTTGTGGTCAAGTTTGAGCAGGATTTTGTTGCATGCAGGTACACAGTCTGTGTGGAGACCCAAAGAGGGGACACAAGTGGCAAAAAGTAATCTCAAAACTATGAGTTTTTAAAAATTTACCTGCATTCATGAACAATGTCCGAAGCATGGAAGATTTCTGTTGGCTCCACTGGGAAGCCACGAAAAACTGTCCGTTGTTCCCAGAGGCCCTCAGAGGTGAGGTGATCAGCTGATTTGTTAATAAAATAATAAAAGTTAGTACTGCCGGAGATCGTACTTTCCCCACCACATCCCTCAAAGCCTGTCGCCCATCTGTGGTTTGTCTGCATCTCTCACTCAGTGTTGACCAGTTTGAGACATATAATCCGCCTTTATACCTGCCCGTCTCTCTCTCACACATACTGACTGAGAGAACAAACCTTTAACATCTGACACCATTGTAATGAGATACTATCGCCTTCATCTCCAAGGGGGTTTGCACATCGATATGATTCCTTTTGGAGTTGGTTGGAGAATGAATATTGAACTATTCATTAGGAAACCAAAACTCAACCAGTGTTGTGTTCATACTTGATCTAATTGGTAGCTAAAGTATGAGGCCATGCTGGATGCCCAAACAGGGATAATAAAATGGTACAAACACCTTGGATGTTGAGTGAGATCGCTACATCACTTCGACCAAAGACTCAACTATATGAGTCTATCGAAGCTGTATGGTGGCAGAGTCGGAGATGTCTGCTCGGGAAGCCTCTGCAGTGGAACTGCTGCAGCAGCAGTTAATGATTCTTCTTGACTTCATGAGGCACCTGAAAGAACAGATAACTAGTGACTAGATAACTGTGTGTGGAGGAGACCTTATTTAAAATAAAAGTTTCCTAGTTGCATTGTGCTTGACTCAAAGGTTTCTTTAAAATGTCAGTAGGCTCTCCTCAGGTATGTAAAGGCACAGATTGTGGGTGTCTGAGCCAGAACCTAAATCGAAGGCTCTTGTCAGTTAGGTTAGGCTTTGACATTTACATTCCCTTAGCAGTAAAAGTATATATAAGCAGTAAACACCATCCAACAACTAATATCTGTTTGATTTAGAAGGAGCAGAAATGTGTTTTTATAGGTGTTCTTGGAGGTGGCCAGGAAGGTGCTTGTGAAAAGGTAGCAGGGAAGGCTTTGGCAGATTTCCTTCACCTCATGCTCATGTAAATTGTCTTGAATGTTGCTCTGGTGTGTTCTAAGGCAGGTAATCAAATGTGCAGATGATGGAATCTGTGTCACATGGACCTTCATAGATTTCAACGGGCTTCATGCTTCACAGGTCCAACATGTGCTTCCTTGCTTGTAGTGGACTTTTGCCAACAAGTGGACCAAAAAGTGATTAATGCAGCTTCAATGTTAGAGTAATACATCTCCAAAGAAACCACTGGAAAGGGTGTGTCTGGTTCTGGTGTTGAACTTGGACAGTATGCACAGCCATCCATCTTTCCCTGAGCTTCTCTCTAGGACGTCTTACAGCAGTTTAAGAACGTCATACTACTTCCTGCTCTGCCTTCTGTTTGGGTTACATGAGGACAGTTTGTCAACCATGAAGTCACTCGTGGCTTAAAAAAAATGCAAAAATGAAATAAATAAATAAATACCAAGGAAGTGCAATATTTTACTGGGAAGTTGTATCTATTATTTTACAGAACTCAAATAAAGGTTCCCTGTAAGACTGAGACCAGAGTCACAAAATGTACCTCCTGCCCCAAGGTTATTATATTTAATTAAAACTCAAATGACAACTAATATGAAGATGTGGAATTACATCATATTTACAAAAAATAATATTTGTAGTAAAAGAAAAAAAAATACAATCTAGCATTTGGAAAAGAAAAAAAAAGAAAAACTAATTGCAGGACCAGGAAGTGTGCATGACTGAGTCTTTTGGCTGTCTCCAGAAGCTCTCTGTGGCTTTGACACAAAAACAGATGAATATGAAAAAGAAAAATTATTTTTCTTAATATTTTAGGTTTTCTTTGCATTATTGTAAGTACTTTACATTCTTCAGTTGTAAAACTTTGTAGCCTGAACACTGAATTAAAAATAAAACCTTTTACCAAGCCTACATCTGTCCCCAGTTTGCCTGAACCTCTATAGCAGTGGTGAGCATGGATGTATGACAATACACATAAATGACTCGTCCCGAGTCCCCCCGCTATCCAGTCCAAATCTAAAGAAATAAAATTCAGAGGAAAATGGAGAATTTAACCATGTGTGGACTGATTTGTTTGTTTGCTGCCGGAGTGACCTGCAGCTGAACTTGAGTCAAAATTAAATGAAATCTGGCCTATTTTTCTTTTGCTACTTTTTTAAGCTACTAGGGCGCTTTTAATTAGTCATTTGCACAAACACAGGCAGGACTCAAAATGGCCTGCATACCCTTACAGCCACAAAGTCAGCCTAAACATGCTATTACATATGTTTTTCCTTCCACTTCATTTCTTTTTTTTTTTGTTAAAATAAGGACAAAGTTGAGGTAAACTGTTTTCATTGTTTAATTTCATAAATGCACCATAACAGTTGCATCACTGTGATGTCAAACGACCAAATAATCTTGAAATAATTATTTACACCTTTGAGTACTCTTTATCTTCACACCTTTAGGTGATGTTCTCATTATCCATCCATCCATCCATCCATCCATCCATTTTCTTCCGCTTATCCGGGGCCGGGTCGCGGGGGCAGCAGCCTAAGCAGAGAAGCCCAGACCTCCCTCACCCCGGCCACCTCCTCTAGCTTATCCGGGGGAACACCAAGGCGTTCCCAGGCCAGCCGAGAGATATAATCTCTCCAGCGTGTCCCTGGTCTGCCCCGGGGCCTCCTCCCGGTGGGATATGCCTGGAACACCTCCCCGAGAAGGCGCCCAGGAGGCATCCTAGTCAGATGCCCGAACCACCTCAATTGGCTCCTTTCGATGTGGAGTAGCGGCTCTACTCTGAGCCCATCTCGGATGCCTGAGCTCCTCACCCGATCTCTAAGGGAGAGGCCAGCCACCCGTCGGAGAAAGCGCATTTCTGCCGCTTGTATCCGTGATCTCGTTCTTTTGGTCAC
>VUQS01003525.1:8011-35531 GCA_015108495.1 Heterochromis multidens
AACTTTTGTAACCATCTGCACATCAAAAACACAAGTCTGGAGTTAATTTAAAGGCGTGTCCACCTTCTACATGCTATGCCTCTTCAGCCTGGTGCTTTCTTCTGTGAAATTAACCTTCTATGTCACAGTCTAACCTATTTCTACCTATTATTTTATCTCTCTCTCTCTCTCTCTCTCTCACACACATACACACACACACACACACACACACACACATACTCTTTGCCCGAGTGTGTAGATGCTGCTATTTTCCTGCTTGTCCCTTTTTAGTCCTTGAGGTTTGTTGAGGCTTGTGTCTAATTTGGTTTCTCACAGAGATTGAAATAAACTCAGAGCAGTTTGAGGCATTTTTACGGCATTTTTGACCAACGAAAATGAGCGTGCTTTATTTTCCTTTACTACCTCACAAACATTTGAGAATCGCTCATTGCTGCTGCTCTGGTGGCCTGCACCCTTTCTGTTTCTTTCTCGCACTAATGACTTGCTATAGTGCTTTCTTTAATTCTTCATAATGATGAACCTCTATCAGATACAGATAATGTATTATATTTTCTAATAGAGTGGTTGAGTAGTTTTTGTCTTATCCAGTTTCAGCTCTAAAGTTGTGGAAGAGGTGGTCCCATAGAGTGCACATAAAAATCCAGCTCCTTTGTTTGCAAAACAAATAAAAAAGTCAGATTATATAGAAGTCTATCTGAAAGTTATTCTTCTGTTAACTTGATTTAATACTTCAGTAAACATCTTCCTAATGATTTTATGCTGTCAGTCCAAAGTTTTATGTCTTCTTCAATAGATTATAATGCTAATTTTATAAATAATGGTCCCATTTATAGTAAAGTAGATATTAAAGCAGTGTATGCTTTAAGTCAGGTCTCCCTCATGATTGAAAAAGTCACTACCATATGAGCATACAGTGTTCTCAGTTATCTCCATTCCTCTCTTGTCATATCCAGTGAAGGTTTTAAAAATGAGCGGTTTTCTCATTTCTCTATTTTTTTGCCTCCTCATGACCTCTGTGCTGAAGGATGTCTCACTTATTAAAATGCATCTGAAGGACGGATGATCAAGGGGACAGAAGGCTTGTTGGACTGACTAATAATCAAGGATACATAGGTGTATCTTTTGTGTGTTTTTACTCGTGACCCAAGCAAGAGTCATGGGTAAAAACACACGACCCCTGCCTACACGTGAGAAAAGATATCTACAAAAAAAGTTTTTATATGTTTATGTAAGTTTATTTAAGACGATTAGCTTTGTAATCAAACTTTCTTCCCTTCACTGTTTGTTTGCGATAAATAAAAAAAAGTCACATCATAATAAGCATTGTACTATGTTGTGAACTAAAAGTAGGCCTAAATTTTTTTTTAGGCCTAAAAGTTCTCATGAAGACTGTTATGCATGTATGACATCTGGGATCATAAAATGCTCAAGTAGTTCGGCTGTAACAAAGCAATTTCTGATGCAGCTGTGCCAAACGTTCATATTTAATGACATCACTTTAAAATGACAGCTCCAGAGCAGGGATTTTGTTGGATTTTGTTAAATGCCTGTTGTCTCAACTCCTCTCTCTTCATGTTTCTCCCTTGCCCCCTCCTTTTGCACCTCTACTAAGATGCAAGGAAACGATACTGATTTTTGCCAATTCAGATTTTCTTCCTAAAAACTTTAACTGGCAGCATATACAAACAAAAACCATCTTTTCCTCAAAATGAGTTGCTGTACACCCACCTTTACCTGACATATTTTACCTTACCAAACAAAAGCTGGTGCAACAGATTATAATAAAACAAAAGTCAGTTGCTTCCACCATTTTCCACTGTGTTTATAACTTCACCAGATAACAAGACACCGACTCATCTCCATAAATTTCATAGTAACTACTTTGATCCTTTGCTCATACCGAGGCTGCTGGCTTGTGGTTGGTTCTGAGATCTGAATAGCTTTAGATTTAGCTCTTAACTTTTGATAGCTTTTTTAAAATGTCCATGTTCAGCGGGGTGAAAGCAGTTTAAGTGTCTGTTTAGGTCTTTTTTGTTGCAAATGTTTTCATGGTGGTCCCCACAGTTTTTCATTGGCAAACAGCGAGGAGTTTCCATGCAAACAACATGTTAGCATGTGGCTGTGAGTGTCTGTGCGACTGTTTGCCTGTGCCACTGCGTGTAAGTTGACCGGTGACTGGCTCATAATTGGACATACATGAACCTGACCGGCTGGACCAGCATTATCAGCCCAGCGTTCAAGGCTGAGAAAGCTGGAAATCATCCAGTTCTGGTCTCTGGTTGGTCAATCGGTACTTCTTTAATAAAAACAGTTACAGTAAATATATGAAAACAATAAGAGGAAAGTGTTAATGTATACTACTATAAAGACCTATAAATCAGAAAAGCTGTTTTACATGTTTAAATCATGTTTTCCTAAATATAAATCCTACTGAATTTTGGATATGTCACTGTGTTTATGACAATAAAATTGCAGCACAGTATCCCTGTTTAAAATTACTTGTGTTCAGATTTTAAAACAAATGGAGTTCTGTTAGCTGCTTTGTTAATAGATGCAGCAGTGTAGCATCTATTAGCAAAGAGCCAGTATTTTCCCATGAACCAGAAGAATCTCACAGACAGAGTAGCACAATTAAGTTCCCCTTAAGCCTGTTCAACAGCAGACATTTTTTGTCTTTAATGAGCTTACACTGCTTCATTCTCTCACAGCAAGCATAATCTCTGATTTTCGACTTATTCCGGTGCAGCACTCTGTGAGTGTATGCATGTGTCTGTGTCAATTTCTTGGTGTGTGATTTTCCCTTTGGCTTGATTGCAATAAACATTGCTTCTTCTTTCCTTTTAAATTTGTGTGTGTGTGTGTATGGGTATGTATATTTACTGAGGGAGGGAGATTAAAACTACAACATTCACCAGTACTGTAGTTATGCGTTCTTGTCTTTGTATTATCCTTCACCTTGGTCAGCACCCCAATGGTCACGCATGTGTGTGTTTTCAATCAATTCCAGTCATTACTGCTGGTCAGACAGTTTATTACAACATCTTCTCCACTAACTGCTCGGCTGCTCTTCAGCACATCTTATCTTGTCTTCCTTACTATTTTCTCTGGTAGTATCTTTTCTGTGGGCCTGAATAGAGGGATTTAAAGTACTGCAGGACCACAACTGCAACAGTATTTGTGTTCAGATTGTCACAAAATATTACAAAAAAAATCTTCCTTTACAGATTTATTGTTTTGCCTTATGACCAAGATTTCAAATACTTAAAATATCCAAATTAAATTTCTGTAAAACAAGGAAAATAGTGAAAAATAGTGAAAAAAATCACATGAAGGGTATATTTTGACTTTATTAAATAGCTGAGTTTTAGCTGTCATTACATGGTGAAGCTTTTACTTTATTACAGCAATTGTTGAATCTCCGTCAATATCAGTTTCTTTCTGTCAGTTAATGTACGAAAGTGCAAATACAGATTTCACTGAAAGTTTTCAGACCCTTTCTAGTTTTCCATATTTTATGTTACAGACTTAACCTAGAATTTATTCTTTTTATTTATTTTCTGAGCTGTACTCACAATACTTTACAATGACAAAACAAAAGTATTTTTTGAGTATTTTATTAATGTACTAAAGATAAAAGACTGACTTATACATTTACATAATTTTTCACTTGTAGCTATACTACGTATAGCTCCTTTGGCAGCAGTTACAGCCTTGAGTCTTCTTTGGCGTTATTCTACAAGCTTGGTACTTTTTTTTTTCAAGGCTCCTTAATGTTTAGATGAGATGCGCTTGTGCGCCCCCTTTTTTTGGTCTCTCCTTAGATATTCTACTGTGTCCAGGTCAGGACTCTGGATGGGGCACTCTAGGACTTTTGCAGTCAAAGCCACTCATGTGTTTTCCAGTAGCATGTTTCAAGTCTTTGTCTTGTTGAAAAGTAGCTTTTGCACCAGTCTGATATAAGTAGCTTTTTGCCCAAAGATAAGCTTTGTTGCATTGTAGAGAGTTAATACATAGAGTGTCCTGTATCTGCCCCTTGTGGGAGCGGAGCTGAATCAGGCTGTTAAGAGAAATAGCTCCGCTACTGGAGTCCTGACTGCTCTCGAAAAAACTTTCACTCAGGATTGTTCTGTCTATTTTTGCATCTGTTTTTTTCCTCTATCTTGACTAGCCTCCCAGTTCCTGATGTTGCCCTCACCATATTTTACTGTGCAGATGGTATTAATGAAGTGATGCTCAGTATCTGTTTCGTGGCATGGTTTAATTTATGTCTCATCAGACCAGAGCAGTGCACTGTTCTTGGTCTAAATGTAGTTAAAATGTCTTTTTTCAAACTCCCAGTATGCTGTCATGTGCCTGTTAGTGAGGAACAGCGTCTGTCGGGCCTCTGCTGTTGGAGTGCTGGACTGTGTTCTTCCCTAAGGTTCTCCCATCTCCAGAGAAGGACCACAGTGTGTTCGCTCACTGGTCAGATATTAGAAGGCTGTTGATGGTTCTATTTTTCTTGTTCTATCTCTTGACCAGGTCTACCAATGATTCTTTCAATCTCATGGCTTGGTTTTCACTCTGACCCACTATCAACTGTGAGACCTAATGCTGATAGGTGTGTGTGTGTAGATTATTTCAATTAGGACCAAGTGGACTACAGTCGAGTTGTAGAAGCATCTCAAAGAAAATTGATAAAGGTAGGATACACCAGAGCTCAGTTGCAGGTGTTCATCAAAGGTTCTAAATATATTTTCTATAAGATATTTCAGTCTTTTGCTTTAAATGAATTAACAAAACACTTAAAACCTGTTCTTGCTTTGTCTTTGTGGGTTTACATGGATGAATAAATTATTTTTTTCCATTTTAAAATGAGTCTGAAACATAACATAACATAAAAGGATCTAAAAACATTCCAGGCACACTGTCTTTGCCACAGGGATGTATAAACCTAAGAGACCTCCCTTTGCATACACATTAGATGTCTGTGTTTTTAAAGAAGTAATAGTGAAGCTGTAGAAACAGTGTTGAGGTAGTTTGAAAGGAAGCAGGTAAACTCAGCTCAGCTCTCTCTTCTCTATGAACCAACACTCCCCATCCCCAGGAGGAACAGCAGGAAATGCTTCCCTTCAGGTAATTCAGGATATGTCACATCATTTGCAAGCTCATGTAAATAGTGTCTGTGTGTGTTGTGTTTATGCTAATCATTACCCTATGTGATCCATATGTTTTTGGTTTAATGGTTTAACTGTTTGTTTACAAGGAAACTAAAATTCTTCTGAATCGCCCCTTCTGGGCCACTGACACATGTACATACACCAAACTACAAACTCACATGAACTTGCAAATACATGAAAATACACAGGTATATAGTCAAGCTTTCACAAACAAATACCCACATGTGTAAACACATAGCCATATCTCCTCACCAGCTCTTGATTGCTCTGGCCTGATTTTAATTAGAGGCTCATCTTTCACAGTTCTCAGAAATGGCTCTGAGGTTGAGCGGTTAGGTGGTTTGATCCTGATGCCAACACAAAATTGGTTGAAGGCCTGCTTGGATGGCACTAAGGGTTTGTGGGAATGTGTTTCAATCCAACAATCGTGGGTTCAAACATTTACAAAGGGAATGCTTTGACTAGCGAAGTCACAAGAACTATACACTTTTAACCCATACTACCCCACAGTCAAAATACAAAGACTAACTGTACTGAAGGGTAGAAGAGTTTATAATATCAGATCGAACACCTACTCGATCTGAGTGTACAAATTAGCATGCACATTTTGCATTTTTACATATCATTGTGCCTGTATTAGATATCTGCGGTAGAGATAGACAGAAAATATAGAAAGAGAGAAGGGCAAAGGCAAGCAGCAAAGGTCCAGCCGGCTGTGAGTTGAATTAAGCCTCTGTTGCTGAGGAAATTTTCACCAATGTTACTCAGCCTTTGGGGTCCTCCCTTTTTCTGACATGCCCTGCTTCAGAAGCTGCAAAGACTTCACACCCCATATTTTTTAACATTAACAATATTTATTGGATTTTATTTTAATTAAGGTCAGTACAATAGCATCAGCAATCTTTTGTTTATTTATTTTCCCTTAAAAAATAATATTCATTAACCATAGTTGCCCTTCATATTTTTGGCCAGTTTGTATGTGCCCCATCTGGAACTCACCCTACCAGTGGAGCCTCCCCTTTATTGTTTTATTGTATACCATTAACATATTTTTTCCAACAATGGCAGTGGTAATTCTGTAGATTTTTGCTGCAAAGTTGGTTTAGGCTTTAGCGAAATCTGTATTTTACATATAAAGTACTAACTTTCAGTTAGTACCGACTTTAAGTGCTGACTTTCAGTTTCCAGAAGTTTCTTTTTTTCAGGGCTTTGTGTGACTGTGGTAATATCAGAATTGGCCCCAAAAGCAATTTCCAAAGAATGAGAAAAAAATAGAACGACTTTAACTGATAAATGCATTGTTTTTTTATAAACTATAATATTGATCTCAGCTGCACGGTGGTGTGGTGGTTAGCACTGTTGCCTTACAGCAAGAAGGGCCTGGGTTCAACTCCACCATCTGGCCGGACCCTTTCTGTGTTTTGCATGTTCGCGTGGGTTCTCTCTGGGTACTCTGGCTTCCTCCCACAGTCCAAAGACATGCAGTTAGAGGGGTTAGGTTAATTGGTGATTCTAAATTGTGAATGTGAGCGTGAATGGTTGTCTGTCTTTCTGTGTTAGCCCTGCGACAGACTTGCGACCTGTCCAGGGTGTAGCCTGCCTCTTGCCCTATGGCAGCTGGGATAGGCTCCAGCCCCCCCACGACCCTGAACTGGATAAGCAGAAGAGAATGGATGAATAATACTGATCTCAATATTTTCAAAAACCTGCCAGCTGTAAGAGTCAATTGTTGCCTACCAGCATGTGGTGCCTTATTTTTTATTTTTTTGCAATCCATTATCAATAATTTTATAAAATGGATACCAGTTGCATAGAACAACAGATGATTATATGTTACTGGCAAGGATAAGTGATAGCGTTATCATTGATTATAGATGACCTGATGTGATTGGCCTGCTAAAGTTACACATACTGTTTTAATTTACCCAAATTTTCTTTGAGAATTGAGTGTTATTCAAGGTATTTATAGATATATAAAGTTTGGTGAATGGACACAGACACAGACATAAACTGCATGCCAGTGATACACGTAGGCTACAATACATAGATATCTCTAAATCAGACATTTGGTAGTGTCAAGGACAGCTGTTCTAACTAGTGGTTTTCATATCTGAGCAGGCTGATTGAGTCTAATGGATACAATATGGGTCTTAAAAAAAGGCTTCCACATGCGAGAGATAAAAGTCTGTGTGATGAGAGCGAGTGCTGGATACAGGAAGGTATTATTGGAGTACGAGTATGAGTGTTTGTAAGTCGTATGGGTGTGTGGGTTTTGTGTACCACTGTCCAATAGAACAGAAGAGCAGGAAGCATTTCCTGTCTCATCAGCTCCTGTTCACGTGGTCTCCCACACAGAAATACCCACACATACAAAATGCCCTTGAAAGACAGACTTATATACACATGCACAGGTACACAAACACACACACAAAAACTTTTGCAAGCGACGGCAAACACAGATCCCCTAATTCTTAAAACACTGTGCCTTTTCATCAAGGTTAGACCAAGTAACATAATTTTCAGGGAAATACTTCTGCCAACCTATGGTTGACTCTGCAGCTCTGAATGCTAAAGATCCCAATGGCCTCAGGGTAATGCATCATGCCACAGCACTAAAAACTAGATAGGAATGGCACAAGGAACACAACAAAGAGCCCAAACACTGACCTTCCTCAGATCATAGTCCCATCAAACATCAACGGGATGCGTAACAGGCCACTGAGGCCACACCCCACAACCCACAAGATGCAAAGGATCTGCTGCCAATGTCCTACCAGTGCCAGACACTGCAGGACATGTCACACGAGATGGTTTTAATGTTGTAGCTGATCAATATGTTTGCCATTGCAGCAGTACAGCATAAAAACATTTCCAAAAGAATAATCACCAACATATCAATGTTATTTTGAAGTCAAAAAACCCACTCTTTCAACGTAAAACAAATCATAATAATTTTGATTGCTTCTTTTTCTGTCTGTAAACTATAAGTACTTAGCTTTACTTTTGTCAGACATGACAGACATAGCTCAAAGTGATCAAGCTGTGTAGCTGTCATCAGTTAATACACTGATTTTATTATATCACAATTGTTATGTTTCAGTTTAGGAGTTTTAAAAATATGTGATTGCAATGATTATTGCAGAATTTAACCTATTAGTAAGTCATCTTTTTTTGTATTGAATTTTAAAAAAGTATTTAAGAAAAATAATAGTCTGATATTTTGTCTTACCAATGGTGCAAAACCCCCAAAATTTAGGTAACAGTAATAAATAATAGGACTGCAAGCAAAATTAGTGTGTGTTGAAAACAACACTGACTTCTGACTTTCCTTATGGCTGTCAATATAATGCAATAATCACTGCAACTCTACAACAATTACAAAATAATTTCACAGATTTATTCAAGTTGTGATATTTGTTAAGTGAAGAACTAATAATATCAGAATGTAGCCTAGCCCTAATTTTAAGCATACAATGATGAGAAGTAACATCTTAGTAAATGCACCACATTGCTCCTTAGTTCAATTGTTACATTTACAGTTCTGTCATGTGCATTGATTTCGATTATAATTTTTATTTGCCATTTAGCAAAATCAGCCAGTGATTTGCTTGGTGCTGTTAATGACTTCACCTTGATAACTATAGCATGCTGTATGAAATCCTTCACAACTATTTCTCCTTTCCTTCTCCTCCTACTGCACAGCTATCAGTCAAATTGCAATACATTATGTGTTTTTGAAAAACCCATATCACAACCACCTATGAATATTCTAAAAACTACACGGCTCATTCTAAAGGATCAGTTTGTTTGTTTTTTTATCTGGTTTTACTTGGTGTTTGACAGAAACAACCTCCACTGTTTTGTATCTTTATTCTCACTTTGCTTAAAGCACGTCACTTGCTTATTTATTTGAATATTACAGCTGAGATAAACTTTGCAGAGACCGTACAAATGTTTAGCCATAAAAGTGGGAATGAATCTTTAGAATTATGCCAATATGCACAGGAATGTGAACTCAAGATGAAGAGTGTGAGAGGCTGGGGACAGGAAAGAGAGGACAGATAGAGAAGTGAGGGAGAGTGGATTGAGTAAATAAACAGAGCCGGGAAGTGTTGAGTCCATGCACAGGACGTGGTTTGGTTTGTATGTGTGTACATGCATGTGTGTGTTTATCAAGCCCAGCTGGCTCCCATTTGCCCAGGAATGAGTCTTCACCTCGCAGAGGCCTGCCTTGCTTTGAAGGCCTCTATGTTGTATGTGTGCGTGTGTGTGTGTTTGTATAATAACAGCTTCATTAGAGGACTGTGTGGTACCTTTGAACACATAAAACACCCAGACATGTATTCACTGCATGTATATTGTGTGCATACACTCTCATGTCTTCAACAGACATTTACTTGCAAAAAGACATGCACACACATATAGACCCACAAAGATTTCAGGTTTCACAAGCATACACATGGACCCCTAAACAGTCACAAGGGGTTGGATTTAACTGCTTCCAGATGCAAGTTTAGGACAGAGAGAGCACACACCAACACATAGACAAAATCTTTTGCTTTGTTGAAGTCAGCAGAACTACTCTGTTAAAATTAATTAGGTGCTGGTGGATGGGAAATGACAACAGAGTAGACAAGTTTACCACAAGTGGGGAAACAGTTTGCTGGTTATTTTCGATAATAGGAAGCAAAACTAGGAATCTGTCCAAGCACAAAAATTCATACTCAAGTCCACCCATCTACTCAGCTAATAACATACAGTAAATATAAAACATTGTTATCTGTTTTTAGTTGTTTTCTTTAACTGTGTGTGTATGTGTGTTTGTACCTGTTTGTTTTGTAGATGTGGCCCACACTTACACTGAGCCCCTCATATTGAGGTTAAATGGCACCCCGGAACGGTTGCTAGGCAATGATGGCGACAACTGCAGTTCCAGCAGCAGCCACTCAGATTTGGCACTTACAGCACCCTACAAGAGTATCACATGTGAGTAAAGCACCCTCACTCACAAACACACATACATACATATTCACACATCAGAACACACTCACAGAGAGACTAGTGAGACTTTTTTTCCATTACTGATCACTGGTTTGATGAGTCACATTGTCCTGACCTTTAACAAACACATTTGCACACCCTCAAGAAATAGGTCAGGTAATCATACACGCAGACAGAAATATCTACATTGTCAGCTAAGTAGGTTAGGTTTTTGATTCTTTTTTTAATTCTCAATGCAACCAAGTGTGCACCCAAGTCTGCACACTCCAAATGAAACACCTTATACTCCTTTCTTTCACTTTCCCACATTTGAATCTTTCCTCAGGTTTGTTAGAGTACCACCATAACAAAAATAGTGGCATGAAAGCCACTTTTCTTATACTAGTTTTTCTTATTTAGGGTTCATTATTATCATTATTATTATTATTATTATTATTTAGGGTTCATTGGCAATCACGGTTAGTCAAATCAAGAAGAGTCAAATGACTTAGATTTTATGTCACTTGGCTCGCTCGTTCTTTTATCATCTGCTATCATCTGTAGCTCCAACTATCACTAGCTTTGATTTTTAAATCAGGCGTAACAAGCAAGGGCTATCTTAATTTGACTGATCTACATGGTCAGATCCACATGTATGGTAACAACTTCTGAATCGCAATCTATCTATCTATAGAACAAGCCCTACTTTATCATCTATCTTACTCTAAATGGGACCATAGCTCACAAAATGGAAATCATATTATATTAAAGATGACGTGAAACTACGCATTAAGACCATAAACCTTGCAGAAAAGTGTTTACTGAGGTCATAAATCAGGTAAGCAGTGAGCTCATTTTCTCAAAGAGTTCTACGCTATCAGAATTCTTTTTGCAAACAGAAGAGATGCCCCTGCTGGCCATTAGAAAGTATGCAGGCACATCTGCATTAGCCTCACTTTTTGGTATCAGAAGCTACCTTAATCTTTTATATACCCTCTATAGGTATAACTTATTTGTTGCCTCACTTTCCTTTAGGTTCACCCCACTAAACGCATCCATGACGCCCAGAGTAGGCCCATGGCATAGAGATATAAGAGGTTGTCTAGGGTTCATAATACAATAAAGGTGCACATTGGAAATTGCACTATTCCAGCAGAAATTTAAATACATTGCAAAAACACATATATTAAAAAAGTACAGAACAAGCTAGATATATGTACACAAAATTATTAGGTAATGCCACAGAGTCTGCTTTGTGACCGCCTTAGTGTCATACAAATTTCTTTTTTTCCCCCAACTTAATGCATCTCTCCAGTTTTCACTTAAATTCTAAGCTGGTGGAATGATTTGAATTTGTTTTTCTTTTATTTGTACTGTCACAGTCTGCAGAAATTGCTTAAATTTTGTTGCAATAATTGTCATCTATGTGCGTGATGCACATGAGGCAGCAGATCATATGAGGTAGTGTCATACTGCTTGCTATGCTGATGTGATAGACACAACAAATGCAAGATGGTATGCAAAGACCCTCCTTTAACAACAATCCTAATCTCACCCAAGGCATCAAAATGGTCCTGGCAATGACTCATCTCTCATGTTGTATTTCAGGGAAACATAACCAGCCTGTCTGTGCTACAGGTTCTTTCTTTATGAATTTCTTTATGAATCACACTGAAGTTTTGGAACGAGAGTCACCTGAGCCTGTCCGAGTTAATCTCATCCAGGTGTACTTGGATGAGATTAAAGAAGCCAGTGTTCTGGCTTCTTTAGATTTATAACTTGGTTAACAGACACAAATATAAGAGGAGATGCAATTGTATACAAAGTCAGTTACCTAGGGCACTCTTCCACCATTTATCCATTTGCTTGGTCGGCCATTGAGCTACTCTAGCTGTCACGTTTAACGCACAGTTTGGACCTTATTAAATAAAATAAACATTCTCATATTCTTATATCTGTCCTTGTCCAGGAAAATGGATTTAACAACACAAAATACTGTTTAGGACTGTAGCAGATTTGAATCATTTTCAAAAAAGTCAGTGTGATTTATTTATCTGCTTTATTATTGCTGGAACACAATCCAGAATTTCAGTTTTAATGTCTTTGATGCCGCTGTTTATTTCAACTGTAAAACAGGTCTACAGATGCCAGTAACATTTTTCACTGCTGTAAAATAAAATAGCTATTTGGCAATAGCACTGAAGAAGGAAAATCGCAAGAGGAGAGGTTATTGTGTCTCACATTGTGTTTGCTTTATTTATGCCCTTCAAGTCTAAACTACTTCCTAACATCTCCAGCTGTCCAGTCAACACATTCTACACTGGGTGTATCAACAGCTCTCAATATCAATTCGCTGGTGACTAGCAACACAACACCTAGGAGTTCTTTATACAGAGTCCTATAGTCAAACACCAAAACCCATTTTGCTACCTCCTATTACAAGTTTAGTGATTTTCTGTCTGCATAAAGAAGCTGCCTTTCCTTTCCAAGCTGTGCAGTAGCTCAAACGCTCTGTATCAAAGCCAAAGATTGCATATTTTTGCTGTGTCATTACCAAATAGCATTTATTTTTGTTGCCTTCAATCAATTTTGAAATTTGAACAATCTCGGCTTCACTCTTAAACTATTTCTAATATGTTATATATTAGAAGATCAAACTCCACAATAACAGTGCCCCCAAACTTATTATCCTTTATTTATCCAGGTAAAAGTCTCATTGAGATTGAAATCTCTTTTTCAAGAGAGACCTGGCCACTGGCCTGAACTTACCTAAAAGCAGCAGTCTAAATTTGTCAAAGAAAAGAATGGCGATAAGTGAAAGAGTGATGAATGAAAGGAGGAATTTAGGAGTGAGAAGGGGGGTTGAGCATGTGTCAGAAAACTATGAGCGCATTTCCTGGAATCCAGGTCCAGTCTTTGTGACAAGCATCGACACACAATTCTGCCTCATTATAACCACTAGTCTAACTAAATAAACAGTATTTCAGGCAGGAAATGGATAAGTAGGTTAACACTGTGTGTTTTGAACTGAGTAGGTGTGTGAATGCCTGCTGCCTTGGACTATTTTTTGCCTCTACCTGTCCTGTCTGCTGTCTGTGTCTATTTTCAGACCTGAACTGGAAGACTTAGAAGTTTGTCTGCCTTTTGCTCTCTCTTTCCCTCTGCTGTATTTGCCAGTAAAACCTATGAAACCCACCAGCTCCATAAGCTGTAGAGCGAGAATTATGCAACTACAGTGGGCTTGAACAGCAGTTCCCATTGCCTTCATCCATAGCTTTCTCACAATCACACAATCACCACAAACTAAACAATACTCGTTTCTAAACTTTATCCCTCACTCAGGTGAATACTGACAGCTTATGTCTGCTTGTCTGCATAATTATACGTCTGAGGGCCTCTATCAGTATGAATGCAGATAAAATATGGTCTGCAACCAGTCAATCAATCATCTGTGTATCTGGCTTCATAATGAGCATGTAGACATCATAAAGTAGCCGTGACTCAGGTCTGTGGTGAGATCATGGCTGTGTGACATCTGCGAATATGTGTGTGTGTGTGAGAAAGTGTTTGTGAGTGAGAGCGTGAGGAAACAGAAGCATAAACAGTAAAGTCCACAGCACATATGTTCTGTCTCCCAGTGATGACATCACAGCTTCATTATGTGTCTGGCCCTGGGCAAGCTGCCTGAGATCAAAGTGCCAAGAGATCTGCAGACATATGTGAGTGTGTGTTATGACTTAAGTCGCACACACACTCACACACACCCACACTCTCACAAGCACCCTCAGAAACACACTTCAGTCAGTGATGTCATGAACACAACGCTGTTTTAGACGTCATGGTCACAGCAGGACACACATGTTCACAACTGTTACTGCTTACACTCTTTTGGACTGGAAACAATGAAACGTGTAGCCTAATCAACGACAGGATTGAAGAAACATTTATTATACTTCCATTTCTTTATTTTTATTATTTTACCATATTTTCACTGTGTGAGATGAAGGCAGTCCTTTTTATGCATGTGTGACTGTGTTTGTGGGAAATACTGAGCTGAGCTGTTTGTTATTATCTTGTCATCAAAGGGGAGGAGTGTGCAACGTGTTGTTGTCTGGAAACCTAACAGTACTGTGACATTGCTTTTAATTAAAGACTAGTCACTGGGCTGAAACTGTTTTCCCTCTCTGTTGCCCTGACTAGATTCTCTCCCACCTTCTCCCTCTCAGCCTTTCTCCTTTCTCTGTCTTCCTCTGAGTTTCCCATTTCATTTTAATCATATTCAAACACATCCACACATATATTTTATATTTACAGGCAGTTAGATAGCATGACACCAAGGTGAATGTTGGAAAGTTCAGTTTTGTGGGTGATGATGTCATAGGGGTCATGTCAGGGGTCATGTGTGGACAAAGTGTTTGGCTGGTATCTCAGGTCAAGTGATTATTGTTGCTGTGTATTATGTTACACTTGCATGTTGACTGGCTTTTGCTTAAAAATAGAGACCTAGCCTGCTCCTTGAATTTATTTGCACACTGTGTCCAGTCATTTGTCAGGTGAAAAAGACACAAATGAGTCAAATGTTGCAACAATATGAAAAGTGGGGTTTTTTTTTAATGTGAGTGAAGTTCCTGCATGTCAGAGTTGTTTTTGTTCTTTTGTGTCTACAAATGTCATATTTCATCTTTCAGTGCAAAAACAAAAACACAGAACTGTACTTGGCAAACTGCAAAATACTTTGTTGTTGTTTTTTGTGGTATGGTAAAGCCTCTGTAAATATGTCCAGACACAAACTCAACTTGTAATCAGTCAATTTTTTGAGAGATTGTTTGATCTCATTCTGTCTTTTCTAAACACTTAGTGGTGCAGAGTGTTTTAATTAGTAGCTACAGTCATGTGAAAAAGAAAGTTTTGTGAAATATTAAATACACCCCATAATTCAGCAGCTTGTAGAATCACCTTCAGCAGCAATAACTTGAAGTAATCATTTTTTGTATGACTATAAGTCTCTCAAATTGTTGTGGAGGAATTTGGGCCACTCTTTACAATGTTGCTTCACTTCAGTGAGGTTTGCGGGCATTCATTTATGCACAGCTCTCTTGGGTTTAAATCTGGACTTTGACTGGGGCCATTGCAACAACTTGATTCTTTTTTTTTCAGCCGTTCTGTTATAGATTTGTTGGTGTGCTTGGGATCATTGTCCTGCTACACGACCTGATTTCAGCCAAGCTTTAGCTTTTGGAAAATTGACCTCATATTTGAGTTTAGAATACGGTGATTTGCAGAGGTGTTCATGATTGGCTCAATGACTGCAAGGTGCCAAGGTGCTGAGGCTGCAAAACAAGCCCAAATCATCATTGATGGAATGGTTTTCATCAAACATGGTGCTGTGCATTATGGCAAATCATCTTCAGTTTTCTCTGTTCAAAAGACAAACCAGAAGTTGTGGTTTGTTAAGATACAACTTTGCAAATTTGTCTTTTTGAGAGAAAAGAGGTTTTCTCCTGGCAACCCTCGATACAAACCAAACTTGTTCAGTCTTCTTCTGATTGTATTGTGATGGACTTTAACATTTAACATGCTGACTGATGCCTGTAGAGTCTGAAAATTAGCTCTTGGATTTTTTGCAGATTCTCTGAGCATTGCTGCACCCCAAGGTCTGACCTTGGGGTGAATTTTCTGGGACATCCACTCCTGGGAACATTGTGGCATTGTGTTGACTCACACCTGAATGTTCCAGACCAGCAAACTGCCAAAATTTCTGTTTTTATAGAGGTGCTCTGACTTGCTGATGATCCACACTAATAGAAACACACTAATAGAAACAACCACACTTATAGTAACAAGGGCAAAATCTCATTATGGATTATGTTAAATGTTCATATACCAATTATTGTTGAATTTGGTTACAGTATTTTAAAACTGTAAGTAAAACTAGTAAGAATGATATGATAAGTTCCAAGATTCTTTAGAACAAATGTTTTTGAATTTAAAGTAAAGGCAGTTTGAACCTTTTGGCCAAAACTGAGTCACAGTTTTATCCTGCACACACCTCATGTTGAGTCACCAGTCTTGTGCATCTGACTGAACTCTGCTCTCACATTAGTTTTTCACCATAGTGAGTGGGTGCAACTAAACAAGCCTCATTAACACTGTAATGTTGGTTACAGCTCTGTATAACAGCCAAAAATGTGGGGAAGTCTCATTGAAAACTGTTTTAAATAGCACTTTACAACACTTGCTTATCATTTTCCAGTTCTCACAGTTTTAATACTTCACACTTATTGGCCCGCAGTTTAAAACAATCTAACTATGAAAGAAAAACTAGGAAGGGAAGTAATATGGGAGCTGGGGGAAGTTACATGAACTTCATTTTCAAAGGTACAGACACAAATGTTGAGAAACTGAACTGTTACCATGCCAGTTATGAAGTACATATCCTTCTGTATTTTCATAATTAAATGCAGACGTCTACATGCTTATTGGGAAACTTGAAGCAATCCAAATGTACTGTTTGCATTTAGTATATACAGTTTAGCATTCACAGTTAGAAGAAAATACTTTAACTGACATCTATATTGTTCTGCTATCTTTTGCTGAATAATGCACAAAAGTTTGCATATACATTTGTACATCATGAGTCAGGAGTCAGATGTGTGCATGGGCTCATCCTGCATGCATCTTTTCTTCACATGCTGTTAACTCATTAGGCTGTATTCAGGTTAAATATTTTGTCTGATAAGAAAAATGTATTTTTCTGGAATTTCATCATTTTACAGTTTACTGTCTAGAGTTCACTTTGGCCTTTGTAGTCAAACTGCAGAGGACACAGTGGGCCAAAGCAGCGGGAACAGAGACAGACAGAATTCACAGTCACGCTGTTGACTCATTCCAGCAAAGGATAAGTAGAGAGAGAGCAACTCTCTTCTCTAGGAGGGAGGTGTGTAAGTACAGGGTAGCTGAGAACCGCCAGGAGAGGAGGAAGAGGTGGAGGGTGTGTAAATGGCAGCGTGCTGCTGCATTCAACTGATGGTGACTCATACTCGGCACAGACATACCCGCGCATGCACATATCATACTAGAGGTTGCAGGACCCCCAGTGGCCAACGTGGCTGTGTACGTGCCATACATGCACACTCTGCGGTTTCCCAGTCTCATCATGTTAATCCTGCAGTCATTTGGCTCTTTATTTGCTGTTATTTTTAACTTGCTCCCAGCTCCCTCTATAGCTGAATCATTGTGTTTATGAGTCACACCCATGCATCCTCTTGGTCCAAAATGTACAAGCAACAACCCATTTTATTCTCACTCCATCTTTCTAACTTACTTTCTTCACAGACAAAGAGACCTTGTTTTTTTTTTTTCTGTATGTGTTCATGAGTGTGTGTCCACACATGTTCTTGCATGCATATATTTGTGTATGAGCCTAACCTCAAGCTCTGTTTGGAGACAGTCCTGACACCACGTCCCTCTCTCTGCCTGCCCGCCTGCCAAATCCACCTATGTACTTTGTTCACGCACGTGCACGCACGCACACACACATACACACACATGCGCACACACACACACACACACACACACACACACACACACACACACACACACACTCATAGGAGGCATGATTTTCTCAAAAACTAACAGGGAAAGTGAAAAATTGTGCACATCATCGCTCCAGTTTTACTAATCCTCTTCTTCTCTTTTTAACATAAATTCTGTTCAGGTCAGGGTGTTACAATAGAGTATTGTGCAAAAAGGCTAACAGTGAGTGACAATACACAGAGAGTGAAAGGGAGAAAGGGTGGACACAGGGAGGTATGAATTTCTCACACAAAGGGATGAGAAGGAAACGAAAAAAAAAGAGAATAACACAGGAGAGCAGCAGGTATTGACTTTTGACATACTTTAGAGAAGAAAGTGTGGCTTCCTCATACTAGCCCTGCAAATGCGTTCATGTCTACACATTTGTGGACATACATATGCACATACTCTGGCCCTGCAGTCTGCCAAACATCTGGAGCAAAGTTATAAAACGCTGAGTGAAAGAGTCTCTAATAACACTGGATTGGTTTTGTGACCACGGCCACCAGCCAATCACAACATGTCTAGTTGGGTTATCTGTCTGTGAGTGCTTATCGAACATACATTTTCCATGTTCCAGTCATGTTTCATAATTACAGATCACTCTGTTTGCTTCCTAGTGAATCTGTGTGTGTGTATGTGAGAGATTTGCTTTCTGCTTTGATTTTGGTCTTTTGCACTCTGCCACATTACGTCTTACCACACCTCTTCACATCACATGCTTTTAGGTAAGAACGAAATTTAGGGCCTCTATAGAATGGTATTAAATACTACCATAATATATATGAAAAAAACAGGCTTCCATAATATTCTTATTTTCAGAGTGTGTGTTTGTTTTGGCAGTGAAGGTGAGCTTTTCTGCCCCGCTTCTTTCTAGCTGAGTTATTAGTACTCCATAGCACTTGGTGGTAAAATATACAAATTACTGAGCAAAAGTTAACGCTTGTGAATATCTTTAAGCATTTTAGATACTGTATATGTTGTAACAAAAGTACATTTCCAGAAAATATCACATACTGAAGTTTTGGGTGTGTTTCTTCCAAGAGACAAACTCCTCTCTTTGTGTCTCATTCTTTCTTTCTAGTTGTGAAAGAGTCTAGACAAGTAAGTTCAGGGTTCAACTCAGTAAATACATAGTGCTTCCCATGAGCAATTTCCTTTAGGGTGGACTCTGTAATTGCACTCAATTTCCCAAGGCCTCCCTCTCAATGACACTGCATCTGCCTGGACATTAAGAGAGGCCTCAGAGCTTCACACAGAATAGGGTCATTATGCACACAAGACTCCTCACAGCCAACACACAACATAAATAGTTCCATCTCATTATTATATTTTATATGAATGCTCTAAAACTTTATATTATTTTTTTTTTTTAAAGTTTTTAGATTTGATTTCTGCAGTATATATCAGTCATGCACATTTTGAAGATGTGATCCTTTTTAGGAGAAGTATGAAAAATAATGTTAACTTGAGTAGTGTTATACAGCTAGCACTGAATTCAACAACAAATCATCTGACGTTTAAATTTCTGTTTTCGGAAAGATGTCTTTTCCTTGTTCTAGCTTCATAATATGAGGAATTGCTGCTTTATTTTATATTATATCAAACACTGAAAATCTTCTGACTTTTGTTTGCCCAGCAAAATAATTAAGCACGTAAAATCATCAATACAGCAACAACACTGATCTGTACTGAACTGAACTGATTTGAAAAGGGATTAATTTAAAAAATGTTTATTTCAGCCTGCTGTTAATGGATATACTTTTGTTAATTCCTAGCTCAACCGGCAGCCAGATCCACGCCCATCCACCACACCCAGCCATGTCGGTCACAGCCCAGCAGCCAGATACGCAGTGAAGCCAAGAACCACGCACACACACGCTCCCCTTACACGCACTGTCCAAATCACATGCACACACCTCACACACATGTACTCCAGTCCAATGGGGTCAGGAATCCTAAGCTGGGCTCCCTACCGAGAGGCGGCTCATCCACCTCCTCATCTTCTTCAGCGGGACCCAAACACACCAAGAAATTGCAGTCCAACCCTTCCATCAACTCACAGAGCAGCAAGAGAAGCAAGAGCAGCTCCAAGAGCAACAGCTCCCAGATTCCCACAGAGGCACAGGACGGTGAGATACAGATGCTGACACAGAGACTGGAGCAGGAGAAGAGGGAGGGATTGATAGCAAAGTTCAGCAACAATCATAATAGATGTGGTCATAATAGAAGATCAGACTTCTGTTTTCCCCTAGCATATTTTCTCTGTGGCAATACATTTTACTAAAAAGTCATCAAAAAAGGTAATTGATTGAGTTCTGTACTTTTCACCCATTATAATTTGTAATTTAAATTGCATGTATAAATCTTAACCTGCTGCATATGGCAACTGAAAATGGATTAATCAAAATCTGAAGGAGAACTTCAGGCTAAAAAATATCTGAATTTGTTAACCTTGTCACTCCTTTAATAACCCCTGATCAGCAGTCCTCCATTAAAATGCAGGTTTATTGCATATCATGGAATGAGTGGTTGTGTCAGCTTTTCTGTTTTTGAAGTAGGCTTAGCTGATAGTTGAATATTAAGAAACTTTTTCTGTGTGTCTCTTTCTCTCCAGATTGCTGTGTTCACTGTATTCTGGCGTGCCTCTTTTGTGAGTTTCTAACTCTGTGCAACATTATGCTGGACTGTGCCACCTGCGGCTCCTGTGCGGGAGAGGACTCATGTTTCTGCTGCTGCTGTGTGACCGAGGAATGTGGCGACTGTGACCTGCCCTGTGATATGGACTGTGGCATCATCGACGCCTGCTGTGAGTCTGCAGACTGCCTGGAGATCTGCATGGAGTGCTGCAGCCTTTGCTTCTCCTCCTGAGGCCCTTAGCCACCGCAACATGTCTGCTATGCATTTTTACCAAGCCCAGGAGCAAGTTCAACCAGCGTCTTATCAGATATAAGAAGTGCTACACCGAGTCGTTGTTGCCTGGACATTGTGGTTCATACTATATTGGCTGGTCTAGGAGGCTCCATAAAATGTCCAATGTTTCCTACAGGCGAAAGATGTGACCTAATGCTGAAAGTGGTCACTGGTGAATTCTTTCTTCCTTTACTGATCATGCAATGAGACAGTAAACTTCACTTCTTTGTCTTTGCTGTTGGCTCATTGCTACATAGCTGGGTGTATGGTGTAGATTGAATTGTAGTTGTGGTCTATGAGTGTCTGCCAGGCTGTGCAGACTCTGGACCCTCATGGAACAAGCCATTATTACAATGGAGCCCCTTGTGCCGTCTGAATGACTGGAGTTCTCCAAGCATGAAAAATGACCTCTAAAGGCAAATGAGAAAATGGCTCAATTTAACCGGATTTTAGTGTTTCTGTAGATAAGAGCAGCAGCATAATGGGAAAATGGATGCTCAGATCTCAGTAGAAACACAGTCTGTCCTTCTGTCCTTGCCAAGGTTAAAGTCTGCTAGTTTGATTGCGTACAGTGGCCTTTGTGACACACACACACAGTCCAAACGGGAGATGTTGAATCCACCCGTCTTTGTCCTTGTTGCATTGTACAAAATATAGAAAACATAAATGGTGGCTTGTGGCAATATTAGTGACATTTTTTTGTTAATATGCATCTTTCTCTGACTGACCTATTGAGAAAAGAGATCATCGTGAGATTGTCGTGCTTCAGCCTGGAGATGAGTCCTGTTAAATGAGTACTGTACGTAATGGACATCACAGAGTGAATGGTTGATAGCATTTGCAGTAGATTCTTTTTTTTCAATATGTGAAAACTCATTTAATATTCTGCATCTTGTTTACTTTTACATTTTATTTTAGGGGCTTTGACTGTATTCAGTGAATTCTTGCTCATCTGGTAAAGGACTGGAAGGCATCATCTCCTTTTTAATATGTTTCATTTTTCTCTGTCGTTCATGCTATGTGAACAAATGGCCTTGGCTTAGCTTAAGGCCTGAATTTTCAAGTAGTTTCTTTGCCTTTACCAAATCTCTATTAATCCTTGTTTTGTAGATTTTAGTTAAGATATTTGCATCTCTCCTCTAATGTGAAAATCACATTTCTGTGTTATCGGGTTTTGCCGGGCTCTCTGTAAGGCAGACATTGCTCAACATCTAATTTAATTCCTTGAGTGAAAATCTCATGACATTATGTTAAGTTAGATCCATGTGCTCGAAGTATGAATGGTACGCTTTTGATAACAGGCCTGCACTCTCGTACGCTCCGGCGCATACCTTCTTCAACTCAATACCTCTTGAGATGTCATCTAGATCTGTTGTGCATTTTAAAATTACTTGATATAAATCTCTCTTCTCTCTGATGAAATACTGTTAGAGAAATCCTTTTTTAAATAGTTCACTCTTACTGGAACTTAGTTAGACCTATAATTACTTGTAAATAGAAGTGCTAATGTGCTAGGCTAATGTGGCTGTGTTTGATTAAACCCTATTTTAAGGGTTGCAATCTCACACTGATGTTGAAATCACACTACAGTTTAAATCAAATTCATGACAGCAAAGTGAAAATTACAAGTTGCAAACTGCAACTTGTAATACACAGATTTTGGCCTGATTTTGGCATCAGTTTTGAGCTGGCTAAATGTTCAGTGATAGCGTGAAGAAGGGCTAAAATGCTTTAACTCTTTACCTCTTTCTGAACTGAGCAGTTTCTGTCATATTTCAGGTCTGCTTATAGAACAAAATGACTGGTTTTGCATCAGATGTTAGTGAGTGTGGTCTTTGCCTATGCAGCTACCCTTGGAAAAATCCAAAAACTATTCTAATGGTCGTCAAACCACATCTTTATTTATATATACTGAGATCTCAAAACTCGTCATTAAGGATACAGGGGAGGTCGTCAAATGTCACCTTTATGGGGGTAGGAGTTAAAGCAGTACAGTTACTTTTTATGATAAAGATTTCTATGGTTCCATGGCAGAAAATGGGGCATATATAACAACTAAAACAAAACAAAAAAATCTTTAGTAGCACCAGCTATCAGACAAATTGCTATTTTCAACACCAGCATCAGCCCAGAATTTCACAATCAGTGAATACCAAGTTAACACCGGACTGGATGTAATTCAATATTTGGGACATTCTGACTGAACTAAAACAAAGTCCTGGAGAGCCCTGGAAAATATGCCATTTTTAAAGTATAGAGAGGTGTATGAAGGGAGAACTAATTATGCAATGTAATAGTATGTATATAAGTGATAACAATATTATTTGTTTTTATTTACAAAATATTTCAAGTGGATATTCATATAATGGTGCTTCATCTAGGGATCTACTTCTGTGTCACCAGACCAAACTTGTCAGAAAAAGAATATAGATACAGATAAATATCTCTGGTGTGTTTTCTTGACAACACTGGTTTGTTAACAATGGAGAATAAATAATAATTTTGTACCACTGGATTACATTTAATTTATGTGCCTGCAGAGCTACAGAGCCAGCAAACTATATTAGCATGACCAGACTCTACTGCTGAAAGTGAAAAGCTATATACCTAGATCCCAACCGATATAGGATTTTTAAGACCAATACTGATATTTGGTGATGTAAAAATCCGATATCCCAATATATCGGCCGATATTTTTTTCTTTCAGGCACACCAAACATGAACAGATTTCCTTAATTTGTATTGTATGTGTAGTTATTTATTTACTCGTTTACGCTCTGCCGACTCTGCTTGCATCAGCTGGTTGTTTGTGGTGTTCCAAACGTGTGTTGCCAACACAGAAGTTGCAGAGTGCCCTCTGGTTGACAAACTATGCATCATCAACACTCATGGTTCAAGGGTGTTTCTTCCATCTACGGTGGCCCTGAGAGGTCAAATGCACTGCAACTTAAGAAAACACCAGCAAATAGAAAAATGCTGCAAAAGCATACAAAACACAATGGAAGATGAATAAAACACAAAAGTAGAAAAAAATCTCTTAAAACACAATAGAAGTATTTTTGGGGAAACAATAATGTGACGGAAAAGCTGCGGAAGTGGCAGAAACCAAAACATGCAAAGGATTGCACTGAGACACACTTAACTCTTTACCCCTTGAAACCCTGCTAGGAGTAACCCTTGAAGCACTTTTCTGAATTGAGAGTTTCTGTCATAGAACAAAATGACTGGGTTTGCGTCAGATGTTACTGAGTGTGGTCTCTGCCTATGCAGCTACCCTTGAAAAAAAACAGAAACTATTCTAATGGTCGTCTTTATTCATATATACTGAGGTGTCAGAACTTGTCATTAAGGGTACAGGGGAGGTTGTCAAATGTGGCCTTTATGGGGGAAAGAGTGCAGAGAATTGGAGGATTCATCTGTGTTGTGAAAAGATTCAAGGTAATGTGTATTTTAATCGCATGATTCATATAATACTGTAGAAACATGTTTAGTATTAACCGTTTACTGTTAACTTGTCACTTCCGCAACTGTTATTGTCTCCCCAAAAACACTTGTGTTGTTTTTTGGGGGTGGTTTGTGAGCTTTTGCAGTGTTTTTCTGTTTGCTGGTGTTTTCTTAAATTGCAGTGCATTTGACCTCTGAGGGCCACCATATCCATCTCTTCTTTTCTGTTTTCATTTTCATTTATCGACTGCTATAAATGCCAATACCGATAGATCAGCAAATGGCTATTATTGGCCAATAATATCAACCCACCGGTTGGGCTCTAATTCTACCTGTTAGTTTACCTTCCTATCATGCAATCTACATGGCTAAGGCATGTAAAAATATGAATGCAGAGTTTTATGTTTCCTACCAGCTAATTTTATGCCTTAAACAAAACATTCACTAACACAACCCATGTGACGTGCTGTTTCTAATCATTTATGGTTTGTCATAACCACAAACTATAGCTCAAGTTTCAAGACTCTTAGCACTCTGCTGCAGCTTCTCCCTGGCCTCAGACTCCAGTCTAAAACAGGCAATCTTTTAGTCCTTTAAAACCAGGATAAATCCAGTGTGGAAAACTCAATGAATTTGCTGATTGTATTTAACTGGTTTTATTTTTCTTAAATTCCTTCATCTAGCACAGCTCACAAAAAAAGTTAAAAAAAAAAAACCAGACACTTGTAATAAAGGCTTTTTTACTCTGTTAACATTAAAGACCATCTTGTGAGTTTCACATTTTCCAAAAGTAGCTTCAACTAAGCTTTTCAGGAGGTAAAACAAAATTCTGAACGGTAAAGCGCAGGAAGAAGGTACATTTTGTCTGAATCCAGGTTCTACTATCCAGAAAAAATCAGGTAAATATCTGTGTTGAAAAACAGTAAAGTAATACATATAATTTAATCTTGTTCAAATATATTTTATAAGTCAGTCATTTAATACTACTTTATGTTTATACTGAAAAATGCTACCCAATTTATAGATAATGGATACAGTCTGGAGGTACTGAAAACGCTGTTTACTTGGTCTGATGATGGAGAGCACTCTGTCTGGACGTTGAAAGTTCCTAGATGAATGCCAGCCTTGCACTTAGATCAATCTCTTGAATTTAGAGATGATTTCGAAATGTGGATCTGTGGATGTGCTTATACCAAACAGTTCATCATCTCATTCCAAATATTTCCCTTGTATTCAGAGAAGCTATTACGGTAATACTGGAAGAAAACAAAAGTTTACTTTCAGTGATTTTCATACTCAGTATTATTGGTGTTTTTACTAGACTCGCATTGACCAAAGAAATGTCTGTTCGCTTTTATGGATTTATTATCTTATTATGGGAATGGAATTGAATCGAATTTCAGTATTGAATTTAAGGGCTGGCCATCTCTGTTAATAATATGAACGTTATCCTAGCCCAGCTTAAATGTTAGTAGACTGTAGTCCACTATAATGTCATTTTGTTTACACTTCCCCCATGTAATGTCAGTTTGAGTTGCTATTCTGAAAGTTGCCTTAACTCTTTGTTTAATACTGAATAAACAATGTGAACTCCACACATGTACCATTCATTCTTTATTTTAACACACTGTGGGATTATAAGGGTGGCAGACTGGTGCAGCAATTAGCACTGTTGCCTCAGAGCAAGAAGGTTCTAGTTTCAAACCTGCCTGCAGCCTGGGTGTGTTTGTTATGTTAACATAAAAAAAATGCTTGTCATCATCTGAGTAGTGTTGAAATACAAAAATTCAATTTAACAGTCAAGCTGTATTCTTCCTGTTCGCACTGCTAGGCACACCTACACTAGTTTCCCTCATCAGCCTACATTATTTAATTTGAAGGTGTCCAGCTGATCATTTGTGTTCAGATTTCATTCAGCTTACAGTCCTGTGAAAAAGAAACATTTCACAGGACTCTATGCAGTCCCTTGAAAATCTGAGTATACCCTTACTGCTTCCATAAAAATTAAGAGGGTAAGTAGCAGCCAGGTGCTGCTAATCAAATGCACTTGATTAACTGATCATCAGTGTGTGAGCACCTCCAGAAAAGCAGAAGTTTTGGCAGATTGTTGGTCTGGAGCATTCAGGTGTGTGTTAACAAAATGCCATAATCTTCCCAGGACTGGACATCCCAGCAAATTCACCTCAAGGTCAAACCACACAAAGCGGCACAGAGAGAAATTGCAAAAAAAACCCAGGAGCTTCATTTCAGACTCTACAGCCCTCAGTTAGCATGTTAAATGTTAAAGTTTATGTTAACATCTTTAAAGCAAAAGACTGGATAAGTATGGCTTGTTTGAAAGGGTTGCCAGGAGAAAGCCACTTTTCTCTAAACAAACCAAAAGACTTCTGGAACAATGTCCTTTAGACAGATGGGACCAAAGTGGAGATATTTGGTCACAATGCACAGCACCACGTTTGTAGAAAACCAAAGTCAGCATGACTGGTGCAGTGATTAGCCTTGTATCAACTGTCAAGCACAGTGGTGGAGGGGTGACAATTTGGGCTTGTTTTGCAGCCACAGGACCTGGGCATGTTGCAGTCATTGAGTCTACCATGAACTCCTCTGTATACCAAAGTACTCTAGAGTCAAAGGTGAGGCCATCTGTTAGACAGCTAAACCTTGGGCAACAAGACAATGATCCCAAGCACAGCAGCAAATCTACTGTTCAACAGAATGGCTGAAAAAGTAAAGAATCATGGTGTTGCAATGGCCCAGTCAAAGTCCAGACCTCAACCCAAGTGAAATGCTGCAGCAGGACCTTAAGAAAGCTGTGCAGCGGTGGGTTGCAGTCATGGGGTGGGTACCTCGGCTCCAGGCGTGGCGGGGGTGGTGCTGGTTATCTGGGGCGGTGGGACTCGCGACTTGGCTCTGTGGCTCCTTTTTCCCCTTCCCTCTCCCTTGATCTGCCCCCCCCCGCTCTGTGCTGGCCCGGGTGTTGCGGTCCCGGGTTCCTCCTAGCGGGCCCGCTGCCTGTCCCTGTGTCCGGCTCTCTGGGGTGGGGTGGGTGCCTCTCCCGTGCGCCTCTGTGGGTTGCCGTGGCGCCTGGGTCGTGCTGGCTGGTCTCCCTCTAGGGCTTCAGGTCTGCTCGCTGTCCCTCGGCTTCTGCGGTGCTGTGGGCCCCTCTCTCTGGGTGCCCAGGTTGCCTTGGTGGGGTGGGGATGTGCTGGTTGACTTGTACTGGATCTCCGTGGGGGATCTGTACACTGGTGGAGACTTTCTTGCATTTTTCTCACACAGCACGCTGGTGTTCTCAGCCTCTTGATCTTTGCTAGTGGTTGCAACCATCTGGGGTTCCTGGGCGCATGTGGGTTTTCATCACCTCATCAACATTCTGTGTTATAATGTTGGAACTCTGGTGATTCGGGTGAATATGATGGGAGTAAAGTTGTCCACATGGCATAATTTAC
>VUQS01003527.1:0-15479 GCA_015108495.1 Heterochromis multidens
ATCAGTGAATTGTGGTACGTCCTGAGATTTGATTTTCACCCAGGTGTCATCCACGTACCTGAACCAATGACTCGGTGGTGTTCCAGAATAGGATAACAAAGCCCTCTTTTCCACTTCCTCCATATACAAATTGGCCACAATAGGAGAAACTGGGGAGCCCATGGCCATTGATCAATGGTCATGACAATTTGCATACTAATGATCATGAAACTGACCAAATGGCCCATTGTTAGTCAGTGGTGCTGGTTTCAGTCATTATGCAAATGTTCTGTTTATAAGGTTGGGGAAGCCTGCAGTCAGCTGAGACTGAAGAAGTCACTTGGATAAGTTGATGAAACGTTTCTCCCACTAAAAACGCTACGTCCAGATGAACAGATTCAGCTTTTTGGGACTTAAATAATAATAATTATTATCATCATTATTTCCTTTTGGTCATTATTTACATCATTTACAAGCCACAAAATGCTCAGAATTACAGTAAAACAGAAGAGTAAATGGTAAGGTGTAGGCTTTAACCTTTTTAATTTCAACATATTCCAGTATTCCTTATCTTATTTTAAATGATCTCATTTTCATTAAAAGTGCTTAACAGATTTATTAGATTTATTAGACACATTACTTATGCCACAGCTGCCCTAAATGAACAGCATTGGTTATTACCAAAATCATTTTTATGTTCCTGTAATGGTTAATCCACCTGTATGCACAAACTCTTTAATCAAAATTATATTTTTAATGCTGAAATATAATTATAGTTGTTCTCCATGAGTTTTCAAATTTACTGTTTTACAAAAAATCTGAAAAAATAATAAAGCACATTTTTATTTTTGATGCTTAATTACAGTTAATTACAGCAATTTATTTAATTAATTTCTGACTTCTCAGAGAAGTCCAGAGTGCCACTTCAAATTTGGGTATAAAAACATGAATTAAGTTTGTTGTTCGCATAATACACAACAATATAACCTTTTTAGTTTTACTACGTCGGGCTGACAGATCACGTCCACCACCTGTTTTCTTCTTTTTCTTTTTTAAATCTGCCACATTTCTCACTTCCTCCTCAAACGTTGGACTCTATTATTTAGGTTTCTTCAGTCTGACTTTCTCCGTCTTTTTTGCCTCAGTGGTGCAGCTTACATCATCGTCACCGCTCTCTTCACTTCCCCTCCAGGTAAACCAGTTTCCTTATATGGAGAAATGGTGTGACTGGATTTACTAACATACGGTAAGAACAAAATAAGCCGGTGCTTACGTAAATCTGACAGTGATTTTGTGCGTGAACTCATTTTTTGCTCTGGGTAAGATCGTTTTCATGCACATATTAGTAAATGAGGCCCAGTGTGACTTCAAAATGTCCAGAAACCAGTGGGTGATGTCAAAATTATTTTTTAAGAGTGAGAAACTGTGTATGCATTGCAGTTCATTTATCGTGTGTCTTACAGATAAATTCTCCATAACTGAGAATTTTTTTATGTTTTATGTCACTAAAATGTTGAAAGAAGTCACAGTTAGAACAGGGTTTGACATTTTTTAATTTTAACCCTAAAAGCGCTCTTAGAACTGGAACTTATTTTATTTTTTGTAAATAAGTATTAATTTAGGCTAACAGAGACTTTCCAGTGCACGATGTCCACCCTTTAGGCAGAAAACAGTTTTTCTCTTAATTTTATTCCCAAAAATGATTTTGTCTTACTCTCAGATCTTTGACATTTTGTTAAATGACCTCTAGCAGGATCTTTTCTTGACACCAACAGTCCTCCGTACCCGTTGGTATATTTCTGTTGTAAACCAAACTTTCACGATGCCAGTGTTTTCTTTAGTGTTCATGTCGTGTCCTGTACTTTTTAAACCTTTTGACTCATTTTTGTCTCACTCTGTGTTTCATTTCCTGTTTGTGATCATCTGTCCTGCAGGCTCTTCGGCTGATTTCTCGACGTTTCCTCTCAGCGATGATTCAAAGTTTCATCTTCCTTTCGGAGTTAATGGCTGATCTGGAGTGCTGGTGCTCAGGCTGGAGGTTTTGGCTGATGTAGACGGAGCGACCAAGGGGCCCCGCTCAGTTTTACAAGGCCTGTATGCACTTGGCTCCTATAGGCTGCTGCCACAGAGATTTTATTGTCTGCCTTGGATACCAGCCCGGCACAGGAACGCTTGTTTTTGAGCTCAGAAATGATCCAGCGAGAAAACATGTGCTCCTGAAGGGGAAACTAAAAATGTAGAGAGGCCCCAGAAAGCCCGGGCTCCTCCGGGTTCCTGTGATTCGTATTTCAGCCTGATGTCCTGAGACAGGCACCGTTACTCTAATGGAGAGAAATAAAGGGAGGAGCAGCGTCTCGTTCCTATGTGAACGTGGCCGGGTCCTTAAAAGAGGAGGAGGAAGAGGAGTCTGCACGTGCTGACCCTGTCCCTGTCCCTTCGGTTCCTCCAAGAGAAGATCACAACATTAAAGATGAAATCCACTCGTTCCCTCCGACCTCGGTCACCATCTCCAAAGTTTCTCCAAAGCTGCTCAAGTGTCTTAGTTATGCTATGAATTATGGGAAAGAATTACCTCCTCTCCTTTCATAAAGGATGCTCTGGTGTCTCTTACACTAAAGGAGGTAATAAAGGAAGCACTGAAGCGCCTTTCCTTATTCAGTATTAAAAGAAAAAATGTGTCCTAGTCCCAATATTTTCCTTTTTATCTAATTTCTCTATTTACCTTCCTTCCTTCCTTCCGTCTGTCCTTCTTTTCTTCCTTCCTTGGTTCCTTAAACCCGCTCTGATTACGGCTGCCAATACTTCAGAAAGTTAAAAACCTGAAGTATAAAATAAAAGCACTGTTCAGCCACGGCCAATCAGAAAGGAGAGAAAACAACAAAGGCAGGAAGTAAAGACAGTAAGACGCATGAGAAAACTACCCTTCAAAATAAAACAGGAACTTAACACAAAGGCAGGAGGTCTGCGTGATAATCTGGTTCAACTTTAATCCTCAGTTTATTGTTAAAAATAAATTAAGTGTAGCTCCGCCTCCAGAAGTCTGAGACTCTTTCTGCTTTTAATGAAGCTGATGGTCTGAAGGGTTAATTTTTCCCTCCGTTTGTGTCTGCAGGCTGAGCTGGCCTGTCGCCTGGACAAACATGAGCGTAACAAATGAAGAACATCTGTCACAGCTGGACTTGTGCTGACACAGAGGAAATTGATATTTTATTTGCTTATCATAAGAGAAAGAAGCAGATGGGTTTGTTTTCAGAAGGATTTATGAATTATTGATGAGCGGCGTTCTCTGCCAGCGATCTGAGGACGAAGCTCAGACGTTTCCGTGGCCTCGGAGAGGAAACAACAGCAACAGCGAAGAAGAAACGAGCAGCTCAGAAACACCCGTCCCTCACTTTGTGATCAGAACGCAGCAGAGCGGCCGATTCTGTTTCTGTCGTCCAAAAGGACCGTGAGATCTGACTGCTTTTACTATAAACTTTTGGCCTCGGATATGTTGCTTTTTATGCCAGATACCTGCTAGTCAGTGCTCAGTAACCTCCAAATAAAATCCTAAAACTGGAGCTCAGCCTTCTTGGACGGTCTGTTAGTACCATGAACCTCACAGCAGCCATATTATTGGTCAGATGATGTCATTAAAAATGCTCCAAAAGGCTCCAACAGCACAAACACGGTCCAGAGGTCCAGTTCAGGTGAAGCCTGGCAGACAGCTAGCAGCTACAGCCACCTGTGTCACCATCCACCTGTCAGTCAAAGAGGCCACGCCCCTAATAATCAAACTTTAAGCCTTAATACGATTTAAACAGGTGAGTTATAGAAACATTCTTCTACAGCTGTTATGAAGGATTAAATTATCTCTAGAGACTAAAACAGTTTCTGTATCAGGCTGTAAACATGTTTATTTTAACATGGGAGTCTATAGGGACTGACTCACTGCTGCCTCTGCTGGACGTCAGAGGAACTGCAGCTTTGGGCACTTCCTGTGTTCAGTTCAGGGTTTTATCTCCGGGGGCTTCCGCACGCTCTGTAATGAAACTCATGTCCAATTAAACTGTGACGTTTATGTTTCTGTTAAAATCCTGTTTTTAAAGTCGAATTTTCACGGATTAACTGACATTCAAACTTCAAAGCCAATCAGTGGATTTAAAATGTATTGTTTAAATTCATCTTAAAAACACTTTGAATTAAAAAATTATAATTTCAGTCTTTTAATTGTGACTTTAAGCACTGCTACTTCAACACGTTTACCTGAACATTTTAAAGTTGTATAACTGAATAATTATAGTTTTAGAGAAGGTCCGTCTGTTTGATGGTGCTGATGTTTGTACTGCACAATAAATTTAACATAAAGAAGAAGTATTCAGTTTTATATTTGACTTTCAAAATCAGAAGTCTTATCATTGTGTGTTCAAAATTGTAGCTTGAAAGATTTGGAATTAAGTCCGTTTTAAAACTATTTAAACACAAACTGTTTAAAATTTTCACCTTTTGCCTAATTTTCCTGTAAGTCTAACTTTAAAAATTGGAATTTTGTTAAAACAGTTTTAATTTTGACTTCTCTTTTCATTCCGACTCGAGAAGCATTTATGTAAAAACAAGCAAACAATAGGGTCTAAAAGTCTTGTCACAGATGAGCTTCCATAGCTGAGCCTCGTGTCATGTTTAATCCGTTAGACATTTTCATGAAACCGACGCAGGAAGTGAGAAAGTCCCGCGTGCTGAAGCTTCTTCCTGCTGAGATCAAACTGAAGCTGCTGACGACGTTTTTCTTCTTTATGTAACTGATGCGGTAAAAACAGAAATAAGAAGGAAATGATGAAACCACTTCCCCCTGCTTCTCTCTGGCTCACTGAACCAGCCTCAGACGACACTCATCCCCTCTGGGGGCCGCTGCAGGAGCTCCAGGCCGCCGCGCGGCTCCCCTCTGCCAGCAGCGGAGGCCGCGGGAGAGCCGCGGGAGCGGGACAGGCGCCGCTCCGCTTCTCACGACAACAAAGCCGCAGATGATCGACGGGAAAGCCCCGCCCTCCTCTCGAGCACCGATTTTACGTGATTACCGTAATAGCCAGAGAAGAGGGGCACGAGATTTGAGGGGGCGTGTCGCTCCTCTGCGGCATGCGTTCAATCAGAGTCGAGGGGGAGGCGGCGGGGGGGCTGCTTCAAGTTGTCAGTGACGTAATCCTGAATTTAAAGGAGCAATGACGACAAAGCCAGCACCACTGCAGGTCCCTGATACCAGAGCAGAGCCGACCTGTGGGAGCCCAGTCACTGCCTCGCCTTTAAATACAAACGGTTTAAATCAGCCAGTGAGCAAAATTAAATACAAAGATTTAAAATCTGCAGCTGCTGGGAGAGCAGTTTGTTATCTGATCTGTCATTATCAAAGCGCCTCAACCTGAGTCTACATTTAGTTATTTTTAATGATAATAAAGTATTTTAAATTCATATTAAGTCTAAAAATCTGTCAGGCGTATGAGTCAAACTAACCCTCTGATGTGAGCGGTGAAATGAGTCACTCCACCCTCTCCAACCTACAAATGTGGACTTTTTCTGCCTTTAAAAGTGAAAAATATGAATTTTATGCACACGGACTCAAATCAAAGTCCTGATTATCTAACACACTGATACACAACAAATCCCAGATCTCTCATGGCAAACAGTGCAGATCTTTATAGCTCTGAATGCACATTTAAAAGCAAATCATTTTAGGGTTAAAATATTACAGCAGCACATCTGGATCAGGCTGGATTCAAAAGGTTTATCAAAAATATAAAATATGTTTTTTCACATGGTGCCGCTGGTAGAAAGAAAAGATGGATTTTCAGTGATGGTTAATGTTTCTGTGATGGATGAGGAGCTCTGTGTGGCATGTACGGAGCTCAGGCTTTTATTGTCCTGCTTTCAGACGTTACATAAGAGTCATTCACTGCATGCTTTACTGCACAAACGAAGGGCTGACTCATTTCAAGTGGAGACCGACAGAAATCAGGCACCTTTCCAACGCAGGAACAAACCTTTATGTGAACGCTGGCACGAAGCGGCCAATGACATCCTCCAGTGGAAAACAGCCTGAATGCAGATACCTGCAGCACCGTGAGGCAACGAGCCGCTCTGAGTTCTCACACTGTGAGTGGACTCATAGTGTGCAAGAACTTCACATTTGCTTTTGAAGTCTGGCTAATTTAAGATTACACCTCAGATCTGTTCATGTGCCTCAGGTAAGGAAAGTCACCTGGTGGGGCTCAGGAGGTAGAGCGGGCCGTCTGATGGTTCAGTCCCTGCCTCCTCCAACCTGCATGTTGAAGTATCCTTGGGCAAGATACTGAACCCCGAGTTGTCTCTAATGCATCCATCAGAGTGTGTACGTTACATTAAGGTGCTTAGGTGTCGATAAAAACTTGTATGAATATGTGTGTGAATGAAAATGTGCTCTGAGTGTTCAAATTGAGTAGAAAACTGGTACATAAGTACCAGTCCACTTACCGTTTACACGATCAGCTGATCGAGCCAGAACATACAGGGCTGTGTTTCCACCCAGAGGTCTGAACTCTGAAGCTGGATTTGGGCCAATCGAGGTCACTTTAACAGACAGCTTTATAAAGGTGCTTCACTTCACCACGGTAACGTTGTGGCGGTCAGTCTTTAGTGCCTGAACCTAACTCACTCATCCAGGTGACTTCTGCAGGCTCAGAAACAGTATATTTGCTTAACAACTCAAACCACAACTGCCAAACAATGAGCCACATTCTGATGTGAGGAGGGGGTCTGAGAGTCCATCTGTCACCATCTTACAATGCTGTGATTGCAGCCGTTGCCCAACTCATGGCCTTTGATCAACAGTCATGACAGTTTACATATTAACGGTCATGAAACTGAGCTCGTGGCTCATTATTAGTCAGTGGTGCTGGTTTCAACTGTTATGCAGCCGTACTGTTTATAAACCTGCAGTCAGCGATTAAATCTGACAGGCAGGTGAAGGCATTTACTTGCTCAGCAATAAAAAAATGACATCACATGGCCTGCTTACATCTTCAGTACATCCTTTCTCCTTGTTACCCCTGTGATGTGTTCATGGTGCAGATGTAAAGTTGTGGTTGCAGTACTTCAGCATAAAGGGAGTAAGGTTTTTAAAGTAGCAGGAAAATTCAGAGAGAAAGAAAACGTTAATGTACGAGATGGAGAAAGATGGAGAAAGAGAGGACAGGAGAGATTATTCTCACAGATAAGGACTGCTCAGCAAGTGAAATTTATGAACTGGAATTTATATCTTACATGTCACATCCTAATTCTTTTTTTGTTTTAAATCAGATGTACCTACTGTACATGATTTGATGCTGAATTAAGTTTTTGTGAAACGTCTTGCAAAACCAATTTTGTGCTGTGCACATTTTCAAAATGCATGAAAATATGAACTAGCAGGTTAAACTGGTTAGTTTGCAGTTTACACTGATGCAGTATGTTGGACGGGTGCAGAGCAGGCTGTGGTGTTCAGGTTAGGTTACATCAAGGGCAGCAGACATCATTTAAATTCAAGGTGATGATGCTGATTAGATTCACTCACTGAACTAAACCTTTTATACCAGCTTCATAGTGTCCAGGAGGTTGGAAATCAGCCAGACAGCTCATGAACATCTGCTTACATCATGTCAAATTCAGCTGGCTGAATCCACTAAGAGAAGTGAAAAGGGTTAAAGGTCACGACCTAGGCTTTTATTTGGATGTTAACACTAATTAACGGGTATCTGTATATGAGTGATGCTCCAATACAGTCTATAGATGCAGCTTCCTCACCATTAGAATCAGAATCAGAATACTTAAATTAGGTTTTCATTAGCTGATAACTCCACCTTCTCATCCAAATATGGTCACTCCTGGTTCCAAAAACCACCATGGTAACGGCGGCGAGGGTTCATAATGTGGGCCGTAGCCATCTTTTATATACAGTGTGTGGTATGGCCCCACTAAATGCATTAGCATCACAGAGATTAGGTTTCAGATGACTAAATAATCGAGTTATTGTGTCCATGATAACATTTAATTTTCTGTCAGTCATCACAGCTGTACCAGAGGTTATAATGAAGCTGCTGTGCACAGTGAAGGTGAATCCAGCAGAGAAAACTCGGACTGAGGCTCTGTCTGCAGTCTGGAGCGGTGCTGCTGTGTAAACAGGCTGGATGTCTGACATTTGGGAATGACTGATGTTATTTTCTCAAAGCCAAAATGGCGTGACTGACTGCAAGGGCGCGAGCGTGGGCCAAGACATGTGGGCGGGAAAATGCTGTTGCGCCTCTACTCGGGTATTTCCGGCAGTCTCCGGAGTGGCTGAACACGCGCGGCGCAGAGCAACAGCAGCCGGAGGAGCGGTGCCGAAAAGCCGCCGGAGCAGCTCCACGACCCGCCGCCGCCGATTTTTACCCAGATTTCTGTTGGGGACTCGGGTACAGAAGAATGAGAGAGCCCTTTTGCCGGAGGGGGCGTAAACATGAACGGGGCCGTGTATATTTCATTTTTCCAGGGCCAGCTGGAGTCCGTGCTCGAGCAAGTCGTTCAGCTCGCCGTCCAGGAAATAAGCAAGACGGTGGGCGCCAGCCTGAACGCCCTGCTGCTGGAGACGGCCGTGAAGGAGCAGGAAAACCGCCGGCTCCGGCTCCAGCTGCAGGCGCGGGAGAAACGGGGCCGAGCCACCGCTTCAGACGACGGAGGAGGAGGAGGAGGCTCCCCGGTGGCTGGTAAGAACAAAGCCGGGGAAAGGGCGGACAGCGGCTGGGCAAAGCCCGAGCAACAGCCCGGGGGGCACGGCACGGAGCCCGTCGTCCCGACCGACGGACGCCGCCTGGAGCAGAGAGGACGAGTCGTGGGTAGGCACCCGTTACACAACACACACACACACACACACACACACACACACACACACTCAGCGTGGCGAGCCATTTCACTTCCTATTAATCCCATTTTCCAAAAACAGTGCACACCAGCAGGAGGCGCTCTCAGGTAGTCCTCAATGGAATTTAGTTTTCACAAAATCAGCGTCATAATGTCGTAATCCTACACAGACCAATCAGCAGGCAGTAGCAGAATGATGGTGGTTAAGGTGTAAATCAGCTTCAGGTGTCCAAAGATAACTCCATCAGACGGTGAATGACCGACTTTTCTCGATGTCCAGTCTCGGTTGAACTGTAGTTCCACGACGAAGGTCCTTCTGGAACGTCGCCTGGACGTCTTTCTTGAACCCTGGAACTACCTGGAGTTCCTTCTCAGAGGTCGCCTCGCTCGGGCATCTTTGTCGGACGCTGAACTATTTTATGTGATTTTTATTTTTTTTTTAATCAATTACAACAAAATAAAAAATTTTTGCTTTTGATAAGAATAAAAACCCAGTGAAGAACTGATCTGTGTGAAACCTGAGCTGGTGACCTCTCACGCTGAAGGCCCCAGGATACCTGCCGGTAGCATCATCACATCCACCGCTGCGATATTCTCCTGAGTGACAGGTGCCTCCACATCAGAGCTGGTAGAGGAGGAGAAGTCAAAACCGGAAGCAAAGACATAGACAACATTTTCTTTTCTTCAAAGTTTTCCCACAGAGCTTCATCTTCATCTCTGTCCGTGTAATCTGTGAATCTCTGCGCTGATAAATCAATAAAACGGCGATAACTACGAACGTGCAGTCAACGCAGCGACACAACACGCCAGGTTACAAAAGTCGAGAGATGCAGAAACGGCAGCTTGCGGCAGCGGCTGTGACATCAATTTAACGTCAACGTTATTGTCCGATGCCGTTTGTGAGGCCCCACCTGGCAGGTATAAAACAGCCCCTTTTCTTGACCTTGGGGGCCCAGAGGCGCCGGCTGAGACGGTCCAGATGAATAAATTCACAGTGCAGCACTGAGTGCGACAGGATGTACATGTAGACACACAAACGATGAAACGTGTTGTTGATTTTATGAAAACGGCCGTGCGTGGGTCTGTGTGCAGCGTGGAGTGGAAGCTGGCTGGTTTTTACACTCGTGCGTTTCTTTATTGCGATGATTTGAATATTTCCTGCTTTCTTGCTGTTCTTCATGGAAACGTCAGCGTTTTCACCGTCACTGCGACCAGTGTAAGAAGCAGCTGGTTGTGGTGGTTGGAGGCGGTGCTACAAGGTGTCTGGTGGAGCTGTGATGTCACAGGAAGGTGCTTCACTGTAAGAGAACCCGGTTAAAAAATCTAAAAATAGAACTGAACTTATTGTCTCAATCAACAACGTGAAGAAAACTTTTTATCCCGTTAAATTTACATTTTTGTTCTACAGCTTCATAGAGACTTGTTCATTCTGGATGAGCTCATGAGCGCCCCCTATAGAGCAGGAAGGTTCTCTGTTATATAAGAAGTCCTCTGCACAAACAAACATTGCATCAGCCTCCGACAGCACGCTATGATGCAGTGTTGCATAACCATGCAGGCTGATTTAAGGCTTTATGAGAAAAGTGAGGCCTGCAGGTGATTAGAGAAGAAGCCTCGATGGACCAGGAGAACATTTTAATTGGGTTTTATGTGTCCATAATGGAGGTGAAGCTGGCTGCGGTGATCCTAAGGAGGAATGTAAACTTGTTGAGCTGTGTGTAAAGCAGCCGGGCCTCGTTTCTCTATAATTACCCCGTCTGAGTGTCACGTCAAACATGTTAATGGTGAAGCTTCTGACAGAACGGGCTCACGAGGAAAAGTCGAGGAACTCCAGAACAAAGACTCTGCAGGGTTAGAAATAAAAAGCGGGGTGTGTACCCCAGAGCGCGAGGATCATAAAATAAGATTTACAGGCCGCTCTGACATGTCCCCCCCTGCAGGAAAGGAGGGGCGCTGGTGGTGAATGGGGAGGAGGAGGGGGGGGGTCCAGGACAAAGAAGACTGCAGGAGAAAGGGAGGGAAAACGGCCTCGTGGTCAACAGGATGGTGGGTGCACATCGAGGACCCCCCCCCCGTGATGTAAAGGACAGGAGAAGAAAGGAGCTGAGGCGCAAAAGCAGGGATTACAAAGCCGACGCACTGACTGCATATTCAGAGTCAGCGAATGCCTCTGGGTGGTTTCACGGGTGTCGGGTCACATTGATCAGCCAGAGCAGGACCGCCCGAGGCCACGGGCGTCTCCAGGAGTGTTGCATTCATTATTACACTTCACGACGACGTCTTTCATCCACAGCTGCCGGCTTTTACCACAGGCGCTGATTGCACAGGATACCTGCGTTTTCTGGTTCTGCTTTTACACGGGTCACGGTCCAAACGCCCTGCAGGAAACAGCCCAGCTGCAGTTAGAGGGCGTTTATTACAGAGCAGCCATCACACGCCTTCGTGTTCGCTTCAAGCTGAATGTGTCAGCACTCCAGTATCCGAGGAACTGAAACTGATGTAAATCTGTTTCTGTGCTGTGTGCTCGACTGTGTTTTAATCCAGCTGCATTCACAATAAATCTGCTGTCATTTAAGCTCAGATTATACTGCGCTGTGGACATAGACAGGTGGAGACCCAGTGGCTGAGTAGTTATTCTTGTTATACTTCTTTCCACCGGCTGGTGTGCATCCGTATTTGGTGCGTTGTAACGTAAATTCTCCACGGACGAGTCTGCATGGACCACCACAACGATCAGCGCCTGACAACAACATTTACATCACTTGGACCCGAGGGCACTCACGGATGTAGAAGTATAATCCCGGCCTTAGTTTGATGTTTTCGTTTTCAAATGACTGTACGGGCAGGAAATGGTCAAACAAACGCCGCTCGTTTAAGACTAACCGCTTCTCCTCACGGTTAACGTCCTGATGTTAAAGAAGTCGTGTGATTGAACCCCTTCAGCTTTATTCACAGGTAAAATAACCTGAGAGAGAAAGTTAAAGTCACATGAGGAGAAAGCTTCTGTTAGCGGAGATACTGATGGTGCTTTCGAGGTGTACACGGGTTACGTACATAACCAACCTTAGCTCGTTTTGAAGCTGCCAGCGAAACACGAGCTGAAACAGATTGACTCAGAGGGTGGAGGGACGTCCTGCTGCAGACTACAGTATAAAATGTCTGTTTTTATCATTAGAGCATTAAACCAGTTCTTGAAGCCCCGCCCCCCTCAAAGAACAGAAACTATGCCCCACCCCCTCTGAGATACCTGCATGTGCTTTGAAGGTGTAGCTGGACGACTGTGTAAGGAAGCGCGATACCTTTGCTTCAGGTGCTGATCTGAATGATGTGCAGACCTCGGTGTGAGGAAGAGAACGGGATTCTTTCTTCATGTATCAGCTCCACTGAAACTTTCAAAATAAAATGTGACAAAAACATCCAGGAGTGTAAACTGAATGAATTTATTAGTAAAATAATAAATGACCAAGAAGAGGATCAGGATAAATGCGATTTATTTTATTGTGACTTTTTCCTACTTTGTCAGTATTCAGATTGGAGATGGTGATACTCGTGGTCGTCCTGGTTTCTCGGTCCTCTGCTGTCAGTCACGCTGTGAGGACTCAGAAATCAGATGGATCCAGACTGAAACACGAGTTCAATAAAAGCTTCAGAGCGAGCGTTCCACTGAACAGAAGCGAGGGCGGAGTCTGTGTCAGAGTGACTCACTTCCACTACAGTTTGGGTTTAAATCAAACGTCCACAGACGGAAACTCTGCGACCTGCTGACCCTCTGCTGCTGATGGTGGAGGACAAACGCAGAACTGAAGTGAATCCAGCGTCTAGAGTCCGATCGGACTAATAACTGATCCAGAGCTTAGTCTCAGGCTTGTTTAAGTTGTCTGGTTTATTGTTGAGGTGAAGACGGCTGAGGGTGAGCCATCGCCGTGCGTCCATGATGGTGAGCTCAGCGAGGCTGCACAGCAGAACATGATGGTGGCGGCGTTCAGCTGCAGGGGTGAGAAGGCTGCTGTAGAGGAAGCTGAGTCAGCTTTATTTGTTAAGATGTGTAATATACATCACTGGACACTTTATTAGGTACACCTTGCTAGTACTGGGGTGGACCTCCTTTTTCCTTCAGAGCTGCTTTAATTGTTCGTGGCTCAGATTCAACAAGCTGCTGGAAACATTCCTCAGAGATTTTGGTCCATGTTGACGTGACATCATCACACAGCTGCTGCAGATGTGTCTGCTGCATCCATGATGAGAATCTCCCGCTCCACCACATCCCAAAGGTGCCTTGTTGACCTGAGATCAGTGAAACCACTCAAACTGAGTCTGTGGATCAACCCTTCAGCTTTTCTCCTCTGACTGTCCTGGAGGTCCACAGGGCCTTAAAGCTGCTGGATCCAAATAAACCTGCAGGACCAGATCAACTGGATCCTTATTTTCTTAAGCTGGCTGCAGATTTTATAGCAGAACCACTAACTTATATTTTTAATCTTACCCTTTTGAACAATGAGATCTCTGTAATATGGAAATCTGCCTGTTCTCCCTTTGTTGAAAGAAGGTTATCCTTCAGTTGTTAATAACTACAGGGCCATATCTATTCAATTCAATTCAATTCAATTTTATTTATATAGCGCCAAATCACAACAATCAGACGACCCCCTATGAGCAAGCACTTGGCAACAGTGGGAAGGAAAAACTCCCTTTTAACAGGAAGAAACCTCCGGCGGAACCAGGCTCAGGGAGGGGCAGCCATCCGCCGCGACCGGTTGGGGGTGTAACACACAACAATAGAGGACATTGAGGCAATGGTATACCTGCAGCTCGGTCGATGGCTTTTTGTCAGACTCAGGGTAGAAGAAGAGATCCAGAGAAGGCTGTGGGAGGCGAGATAAAACACGGTGTTGTTTGTGTGTAGCCATTTCCCTCGTTGCCGGATTTCAAAAATGGCGGGTTTGAATTGTGAAGGAGTTGCTCTAATGACTCATCCAGTGACGTCCCTCCCTGGCCAATCAGTGACATGCAGTCCACTGACATCACATTTTGGAATCGACTCAGATCGCTTGGAACCACAACCAAGCAGGTACTAAAAAAGTACCTGGTACCAGGTACTACCACCTAATGGAAAACCCCTAAAACCGAGCTGAGCTGAGTCAAGCCGAGCCAAGTAGGTACTAGTGGAAAAGAGCTATTGTACTTGTACTTTGGACCTCAAATTGAGAATTCCAATAAAAAGATATCAAATGCAAGTTCAGCCAGATGGCAGTTTAACGGGACATGTGAGCAGCTTATAAGGACAGGAGTACGGTTCCAAATGCGCTACCCGGCCATCTTGTGCTTCACTCTCTATGGGGAGGAGAGTACCTTAAAAATCCACATGAAGCAGGCGCCCTTCTGATCAGAAATGGTCCTAATTGAATGCTGAACTCAAAGAATTATTGTTCTTCAATCTGTACATATATCAGTTTTCCAAGTGGGATTTTAGAAGGACTCAGTTGCTTTTGTGATGTTTTGTTTGTGATGAGGAGATAAGAAATAGTTATGCCAAGTTTTTTCTACAGGAAAGGTGTATTTTTCTGATACCTGGACTATTTAGTGACTTGGGTCTTACATGTGGTCTTTTTTCTTTGTCTCCTGGACGATGTACAGAGCTACAACCCGAATTCCAGAAAAGTCAGGAAGTTACAATTTTATGAATAAAATGAACTCATTTCAAATTTGATGCTTGCTACAGGTCTCAAAATAGTTGGGACAGAGGCATGTTTACCATGGTGTAGCATCTCCTCTGCTTTTCAAGATAGTCCGACGACGTCGGGGCATCGAGGTTATGAGTTTCTGGAGGTTTGGTGTTGGAATTTGGTCCCATTCTTGCCTGATATAGGTTTCCAGCTGCTGAAGAGTTTGTGGTCGTCTTTGACGTATTTTCCATTTAATGATGCGCCAAATGTTCTCCATAGGTGAAAGATCTGGACTGCACGCAGGCCAATTCAGCACCCGGACTCTTCTCCGACGAAGCCATGCTGTTGTAATATAGCTGCAGTATGTGGTTTTGCATTGTCCTGCTGAAATACACAAGGCCTTCCCTGAAATAGACGTCATCTGGAAGGGAGCATATGTTGCTCTAAAACCTTTATATAACTTTCAGCATTCATAGTTCCTTTCAAAACATGCAAGCTGCACATACCATATGCCCTTATGCACCCCCATACCATCAGAGATGCTGGCTTTTGAACTGAATGGTGATAACATGCTAGAAGGTCACCCTCCTCTTTAGCCCGGAGGATGCAGCGACCATGATTACCAACAAGAATGTAAAATTTGGACTCGTCTGACCATAGAACACTTTCCCACTTTGAAACAAATGAGTCTTGGCCCACAGGACACGACGGTGCTTCTGGACCATGTTCAAATATGGCTTCCTTTTTGCATGATAGAGCTTTGGTTGGCATCTGCAGATGGCACGGCGGATTGTGTTGACCAACAGTGGTTTCTGGAAGTATTCCTGGGCCCATTTAGTAATGTCATTGACACAATCATGCAGATGACCGATGCAGTGTCGTCTGAGGGCCCAAAGACCACGGGCATCCAATAAAGGTCTTCAGCCTTGAGATATCTCCAGTTTCTCTGAATCTTTT
>VUQS01003532.1:0-11836 GCA_015108495.1 Heterochromis multidens
TTCCTGCCTGTCAACTCTGTCATTGCCATATTACACACGCACATGAAAATAATAATAGAAATGAATAAATAAATAAATAAATAAAAACAGAAAAATACAAACAAGAGGAGCCTATAGAGTCTATAGAGCTCATCTTGGAAAAGCAAATATGTTTGGCACTACAGTGCACTTAGATCCAGATTCTGATTGCAAGAGCTACCAGACATGACAAGCTAAAAAAAGATCACTGAACATAACGTTCCTCCACATGTTCAAGTTCCAGTGCACATGTTGCTGACAACAGTGCAAACTAGCCTGAAGGTGAAGGGCAGTCATAGAAGGCCTCCTGGCAGCCCTATGAGACTGGAGATTGGCTGTGCGCAGTCCATTCCAGATTGTAAAAAGTAGAGAAGACTTGTCAAGTTTTTCGTGGGCGCAACCCACATACTCAACTCTGCTGCTCAACCCACAAATGTATTTTCCTTACAAATTTTGCACCAATTAAAGGGAAATAAACAGGCTTTCCAATTTTATATATATATATATAAAATTCCCTCTCACCCTCGCGGGCGGTCTTTATCCTTCAAGCTCGGGTCCTCTACCAGAGGCCTGGGAGCTTGAGGGTCCTGCGCAGTATCTTTGCTGTTCCTAGGACTGCGCTCTTCTGGACAGAGATCTCGGATGTTGTTCCTGGGATCTGCTGGAGCCACTCACCCAGTTTGGGGGTTACTGCCCCGAGTGCTCCGATTACCACGGGGACCACTGTTGCCTTCACCCTCCACATCTTCTGTAGCTCCTCTCTCAGCCCTTGGTATTTCTCCAGCTTCTCGTGTTCCTTCCTTGTTTTGTTTTTTCTGTGAGGCTAGAATTTTATATTCAGGAAAAATCTCTACTCTGACTATCTTGATACATGCATGGCACATCTAAAGCCTGAGCTAATGCTACACCAACAGTCATGGAATCCAGTGGCAAGTGGGACAAGGGATTGTATTGTTCTGTTTGTCATGCTTGATATCATTCTTGTTTTTTGTCCTTTTAAGATGTTTTGAAAATAAAAAAACAAACAAAAAAACCCCAAAACAAAATATGCAAATATATTAATACTATTAAATAAAAAAATATATTAATTTGGGAAAATGAGGGTATTACATAAATTCATGATTTATTTACTAAATATACATTTTCATGCTACTGTAATTATACTTTATCATGCATTAATGTCAAATGATGATTGTTTTTCTCCCATTACACAGACCAGTATAACATTTAATATTGTATATCAACATTTATTATCATATTTTTTTCTTTGCTGTCTTAGGGCAAGAGGCAGGGCTAACACAGAGAGACAGACAACCATTCACACCTATGGCCAATTTAGAATCACCATTTAACCTAACCCCGTGTCTTTGGACTGTGGGAGGAAGCCAGAGTACCCGGAGACAACCCACCCAAATACAGGGAGAACTGGATTTGAACCCAGGACCATCTTGCTGATGAGGCAACAGTGCTAACCACTGCACCACCATGGTTTAACACCATTTTCACTATATTTAATCTATACTATATTTAAAAAAAAATAGGACTAACACGTGAGTTCTGGAGTGTGGCTCAGTGTGTGTGCATGTACTTGGGACATATCAACTGTTTTTGCTGATAGTAATGTATTGGTATTTTCCACCAACTTCACATTAGAGCTTCTTCCCTTTTGAAAATGGAAAAAAAAACTATTCCAGCTTGTTCCATGTCAATGGACTAAGTGACAAGATACAAGTTCCAAACCACCAGTCACTAAGTGCTCAATGTTATCATACCAGTCAACCCAACTTTTTCCTCCTACATTCACATCTTATTTTCAAAGTAAACATTGTATTTTCATAATATTTACTACCATTGCTTTTTATCTCATTCTTCAGTATCCATATTTGGAATTGAAAAATACAAGTGAATAAAAGTCAAAAAGATAATTTACAGATTACAGGATTGGTGCTTGTTCTGTTTTGCTGCTTAAATTAATGAAAAAAAGTGTCATTTTAAATGGAAACAGTGCAAATGCTCAATTTAATGTAGTGTCTATAACTTAAATTATACTATTTTTTGAATTTACTCACGTATATTGAGTTCTGTACTTTTTGCCCAGATACTGAGTATCATTGTGCACATTTGTTTCAAATCCTCAAACTCTTTTGAGACTGTAATGAATGAGACAGAAGAGTGAGCAGATCTTCTCTCTGTGGATCAGCTTTGTCCTGTCTTTACACCCAAACCTCAGGTGGCCTAATCAAGCACTGGGCCTTTGAAGTCTAACTAACTGCAGGCCCCCACACTTCTCTTCTCTGTGCGTATTTGTGTGTGAATTGTTTGGGTCTGAACCAACACATGCTTGAGTCTACATTTGGAAACATTTTTAATAGTGTAGAGTATGTGCCTGTGTGTGATGTTGTGTGCCTGATCATTCTCCCCTTACTGCTGTAGCACTGATGAAAGGAAAACAGTTGTTTGATGGATCTGTTTGCCATTACCATGGCAAAACTTGACTAGAAAAGTCAAGCGGATGAGTCTTTTATCCCCATCATTTCACTATGTTTACTATGTTATGACAAATGTGTCATTTATTACTCAAAAACATGTACAACAAATAATAGGTTTACACCTTAGACTACATGTGAATGATTGACTCAGCCTCTTTGATATCACCAGTTGGTTTGTGGATTACCATTTTGAAGCTTGGACCTATGTTTGTTTAAACCTCAAAGTAACACAAACAAGACAAGGACTGATGTACCCAAGGACACTTGGCCTTAAAACATACCTTGTTGTAATGTCTATCTTCTGTAAATGGGACTGTAATTTGGTAAATCAACATCAAGGTGTGCTGAATATAACTTAAAACTAGCAATTAAGGCCATAAAGTATCAAATCAAGTAGTAAGTAGGATTACATTTTCATGAACTTCTGTACAATCTGACATCTTTTCTTACAGTCAACAGTAACCACCTGTCTGTCTTAGAAGTTTCTTCTACTTACATTTTTTGTTTTGTAATTTTGCCTCTTTACACTACCACCATGGATTTTAAATTAAGTAATCATGATGTGATTGAAATGCAATCACAAAATCAACTTTAATTCAAGAGATTTAACAAAAGTAGTGCATTAACTGTTTAGGAATTGCAGCCATGTTTAAATGAGCCCCTCGTTTTCATGGACCTGAAAGTAATTGAATAATTGACTGATAAGCACCTTCATGTCCAGATAAGACCCGTTCCTTCATTATTCTATGATAATTTAAGCAGAAAAAAGATCTGGAGTTGTTTCCAAGAATTTGCATTTGATAGCTCATTATGAGGTCCAAAGAGATGATGACGCAAGTGAAAGAGGTCATCATTAGGCTGAAAAACCAAAATACATTAAGAGTGGCCAAATTAACAATCTGGTTCATTCTTAAAAACAATGAATGCACTGGCCTGCTCAGCAACACCAAAATGCTGGAAAGAACACAGAAGTCAACTAAAATGGATGATGACAGAATTATTTCAATGGTTAAGAAAAAAAAAAACTTCACAACATTTAACCAAGTCAAGAACACTCTCGAGGAGGTAAATTGTCATTGTCTAGTCTCTCAAGAGACTTTAACAATGAGTAAATACAGAGAGTAAATATAGAGGGTTTACACCAAGGTGCAAATCACTGGTTAGTTTCAAGACCAGATTAGACTTTGCCAGAAAACATCTCAAAGAGTCTGCACAGTTCTGGAAAAGAAGTTCTTTGGACAGATGAAACCAAGATTCATTTATATCAGAATGATGGGACGAGAAAAGTATGGAGAATGAAAGGAACAGCTCATGAGCCAATGCATATCCCATCATGGTGGAAGTAAAGTTATGGCATGGGCATGTGTGGCTGGCAAAGGAACTGGGTCACCAGTGTTTATTGATGATGTGACTGCTGAAAGAAGTAGCAGGATAAATTCTGAAGAATACGGGGCTGCTACTCTGCTCAAAGTCAGCCAAATGCTGCAAAACTGATCAGACTGTGCTTCACAGTGCAAATGGATAATGACCCAAAATATACTGCAAAAGCAACCCAATATTTTGTCAAGGCAAAGAAATGGGAAATTCTTCACTCATCACCCATCTGATCTAAACCCTTTGCTTCAACCACATCTTAATTATTTTATTCAAAATTCACTGTGGTGGTGTACAAAGTCAAAATTACAAAAATTGTGTCATTATCCAAAAAGTTATGGACTTCACTGTACTTCTTTTGTCTAAGCTAAATATTCCTTTAACATCTAGCTAATACATATACCTTCAAATGAATTTCCGTCAGTAGCTGTCTTTCAATAAAAAACACAAGACTGACAAAGGAGGGTAATTACATTATGGCTATACAGAGCCCTTGAACTGTACTGTGTAGATATTCAGAGTTTAGCTTCAGTAGCTTTCTATTTTACCTCCCTGACGTCAGTTCCCAGGACACACATTTGCTTGAGAGACAAAGAAGGGACAGGAGTGCACTCTGAGAGCGCTCTTTTCCCACTCTTGATCCTCTAGATTCCACTCACACCAGGGATGGGATGTGTGAGACTTAGGCCGAAGTGGTTTTCTTCTGAGCGGAACCCTCCAGAGTCAGTAACCAATCAGAAAAAGCCATGATTCTATCAGGCAGTACAGAAGGCCATGTACCAGTAATCCTGGTAGACTCTGGAGTGTACTGTGATTGGCCACATGCTGGCACTCTCACATACATTAGATGCTCTTCACAAGGATATAGGTAACAGAGAATGATGGGTTTCCCATCTGACTGTCTTTATCTTCACTTTTTCAAGGCTCCAACACTCAGCATCTGCAATCAGGAACAGTTTGCTGCATAAGGTGGCAGTACAAAAAGGACAATGAAAATGTGTTACAATGTAGTGTAAACATATTAGCAAAACAATGTTTAATCATTTGAAGACAGTGACAATTAGAAACATTTGTCTGCTATGAGGGAAAACAACACTTGACTATCGAGAGCAAAAAAGATGATGAGTAGAGCTGCTAACAAATAGGAGCAACACTGCATATGTTGTTGTATAGTGGAGTCAAATCTTATTTTGTTTTTTATGTGTTCCATCATATTTTGGTGTATAAATAATATGAATATTTAAAATCTTTCTGGGAATGTGTTCATCTCTTTAAAACCCCACAGCATCTCCAAACGTTCATCTTAACAACATTAATTGTAGCCAAGCAAATGTTACTCAAAGTTGCAAAGACAAAACAAAATTATCATTAGGCCATTAGCTCAGTGTTTTAGAAGATCATACAAAGCTTGAATAGCTTGCAACAACCTTAGAAGATATTTTGATTTCTTTTGCATAACAGCTCGTGTCCTTTCCTACTGTTCTTTCTTTTCACCCAGAGCTGATTCCCTACATCGCCTAACGCAGTCATACAGCAATTTGTTAACTCAAAACAATATAACCAAAAAATAAAATAATAATAAGCTAAAAAAATAATATGAATATGAAATATGAAAATGAATATGAATATAAAAATCTATACCCCCCCGGATGGATGGATGGATCTTCTGTTCACTGAAGACTTCCAGCATGTCTGAACAGAAGGTTCTGACCTGTGTGTCATGCACATCTGCCAGTACACATAATGTAGTTCTGTAGTGGACACCTCCTGCGTGCACACATGTGGAGCACCAGAACTCCTGCTCAAGCTATATATTTATAATGTTTTTTTTTAAATAAAATGGGGAATCTTTTTTCTGAAAATCAATAGATGGAAATATTCATATGGCACATCTATTAAGGCATTTTTAAAATTATATTGCATTACAATGCACACTTTTTTCTTTTCTTTTCTTTTTGAGGGTTTTGAGTTCAAACTTTGCTAAGAAGGTATAACATAGCACACTCTTGAGCTCAGACTCTATCACAAGGTCCAGGTAATCTTTGAAAAATTGCTAATCCTTATTGACTTAAAATCAATTGCCAGGCTCCTCATGGATATTCAGTGATAACATATTCTTGTTTTCTCTATCTTCCGGTGGCAAGATAGTTATTCACACTGTTGGTTTATTAAGCACTTCATATTACAAGGTCACTATCAAGACACCAAAGTTAAATAAAGATAGACCCACCATGTCCCATTTAAAATTCTTCGTTTTTGTAACTGAGCCTGGTGTATGAATATTGATTAGTACTGGGATGGGATTTTCTACAGTTCTGGCAGTTTGTTTTCCCTCATGCCCTTAACAATGTTTATTACTAGCCTTCATTAATTCTTCAAAATCCCCAATTCATTTCTTTTTTCTCATCTACCTCTTGTCCTAATCGTGCTTGCTTTGGTCTTTATCATTTTATATTTATACTGAAACACTGTTATCATCACAAACTCAAATCTCATCTGACTCAGGTGTCTCTTCTTTGAGTCCAAAGGTACATTCAAAAGTTTAAAGCTGTCTCTTATTGGGAGAATGTTCTACCTTAACTGTTGTTTGTGCTGACTAAGCATTAGTAGAGGTGATTAAGCGTGTAAACAGAATAGAGATATTTATCCTTTCTTGTCTGATGTGATGGACAGCCCCAAGGTGAAAGTTTTTGTTTGTTCATTTTCTTGTTAATTTTGTTGTTAATTTTCTTTCTTTTATCTATTCTCTCTGGCGATGAATGTGTGTGCTTGTGCGCACGCATGCTTATGTGTGTGGCATAGGCCTATCTCTCCTGAGATGGCTGGTGATGGAAGTAGTTGTTTGTTTTTATTCACTTCTCTTTTTCCTCTCGTTCTCTTCCTCAAGGAGAAGACGACCGACTACTGTACCACCCGCTAATCAGCAGTGCTGAGATTAACTCCACAGAAAACCAAACAAACAAAGAGAGGGAGAGATTTTTCTTTTCCGTCTGGACTTGGCAAGAACTCCTCCCTTCTCTGGATCCCTCGTTCCTTGTCCGAATGGAGACAAGAGGGAGCGCAGAACAAAGGAGTAAGCATCCCTTTGTTGGGATTAGGTGAAAAGAGAAAGGCTCTTGTATTTGAGGCACTAGGCGCATGTTTCCTCATCTAATTTAATAACGTGCCTTTGTGCCTTTGAGATATTTTGTGTGTCTGTTTCATATGTGTGTGTGTGTTTTTGAAGTGCAAACCTCACACATATGAAACACCCTGGTCATGCTGATATGTTGGTAACTTGTACCATGACAAGAGACAAAGTGGTTCCAAATAAGCCACTCTGACCTGTGAAATGGCAGGGAAAGCTTTAAAGACATGTGTTTTGCCAAGGATCTTTGTGTCACTATATGCATGTGTGTTTGTTTGTGATAAGAGTGGCTGTAAAAATAATAACCACAATCTGCAGCAGCGTGGTACATCCTTATGTGGTTTGATGGGATTTGAAATGCCTTTGTTAATTTGTCTTCATTTACAGTTTAGGCGTGTAAAATTAAATAAATAAATAGAATAGGCATGACACGAGTGCTCTGTCTTTCTCATTCTGCACTTCTGTACTGCACTTCATTAACTTTTCTGCTCTAAGCAGTGCAGTTTTAATATATCTCACTCGTATGGTCATATTCTATGTTTGTGAGTGTGTCGTTTGGCAGTGTTTGGGCCTCTGCATGTTTGTGAATGGTATGAGCAAGTATACTGGATGTAGCATCCCTTAATGAATTCAGCTCCTGAGAGAATAGTTATGATGGCAACATCTGCCACAGGCATAGCTGGTGTCACATTTAATTCCTTCCTCTGCACACAGTTTTCATCTAAGAGCTTTCTAGTCTTCCATGAAGTTGCTTCTAACCTGATGTAACATGATAGAAGTGATTAAAGTAATATCACTCCATCCCTTCTGTCTCAGGGTCACTTGCTGTTTAAAAAAAAAAAAAAAACTGGGAGTGGCAGACAATATTCATTAAAAGACTCAAGCACGCTATTCTATACATATTAAGATTGAGGAAGGGATTTGCAGATTCAGAAAAGATTTGATGGGGATAATCAATTTAACTGCTAATCCAAATGGCTTCAAAGGTGACAGGATGGGGTTATTGACCTTGTGTCAAGCAATAAATCGCTTAGAATTAAGCATTCAAGGTATCAGGAGTTCAATAGATTATCACAGAGATAAGAGCACATTTCTGTGTCAGTGTGCTATACCTCAGAGAAAATGTTGCATTTATGAAGCAATCTCTTTAAACACAGGAAAGCAATATAACCTTTGCTAAATCCTCAAATACAATGCTCATTGCTAATAGCTCTTTCTAACTTATTGACTATGGTATTGGCTAATGCTCAGCCTGTCTGTATTCCCTTCACTGGAACCCAGAGACCCATGAAGGTCTGTTTATTTATTTATTCACCTTTGGTTCTTCTCTGTATGTATAGTATTTATGTTTGGACCCAAGGCATGCTCAGACTAATCAATTTTCTTTGTATTGACTGACCAATATTATTTTGTAAGACAACCAAAACAAAGTGTAGCGTAACAGTGGATTTATACTTGTGTTAAATCATCACCTTAGGTGCACAGAAATGCAAAAACCTTCTGAAACCTGATGCCATCCAACACCGTAACCCGACATGCACCTCTCTAGAAATGTAACTACATGTTGCTGTAGATGCAGCCTGCACAGGTACAAAAGCCAGCAATGGGGTCAGCCACTTGTGTAGGCTATGTCGTAGACTCTACATAGATTCCCCACAAAAGCATAATTTAGGTATAAGAATGTGAGGAGGAAGAATAGGAAAATACTGACGGAGACGACAAAAAGAATATGCCAAGATCAATAATTACGCCACATTTTTACTGTTTTCACAAGTATTTGTGTTCATTTATTTCCACACATATTTCCACACACACATAGATCCGTGCACATCCAGATAAACACTGTGTGACACCTCTGAACTCTCTGCAAGAGTAAATTAGTTCTGTCCTTCGGGGTGAAACTGCAGAGTAAAAAAAGTGTTTACAAGTGTGTGTGCTCTTTGCAAAAGTGTGTCCTGTGTGCACTTGTTTCTTTGTGTCCAAGGGTGCTCACACATATGTGCATATTGCTGCGTCTCTCGGGGAAGGCAAGCACAGGTCTCGACCCTGTCATCGTGTGGGCGTAGGGAATAGCAGGACGCAATGGAGCTAGAGACACAGAAAATCAGAACATGGCTTGTGAGAAGCCCCTGTGGACTTTTTACAGCCAGTGAGAGAACAGGCCTCCAGCATGACAAAATATGACACACACACCACTTCTGTGTGAGACAATGTGAGCACCAGAGAAGAGAAGAGAAGAGAAGAGAAGAGAAGAGAAGAGAAGAGAAGAGAAGAGAAGAGAAGAGAAGAGAAGCATTGTTCTCATGTTATAATGAACAAAACATATTAATCATCTCCTGGCAGTTCTCCAGAGTACACTGGCCCCATTCCATATTGTGTGTCTAAACACATGCCTTTTGCTGTGCATTGCTTAATTTTTAAGTTGCATCCCATACAAACATGACAATGACATGACATTTTACATGCACATTCACATGGCTGCTGAAAGTCCCTTAACTTTTAAATGTAACTATGGATCAAAATAACAGCTTGACCTATCCTTTGATGTCGAAGGAACAATGTTCAAAGATTTGTCATTGCACATTTACTGGCGTACAAATTAAAAGATGCCTGTGTTCAAGTGTTTAAGGTAATAAGTATGCATTTTTGTTTGCTTGTATTCTGTTTTGAGAACATGTGCTTTTTGTCATGGTGTGTGTGTCTGTGTAGTATTGTGTTTTTGTGTGTAGCCCCCCACCCACTCCCCACCCCACCCCACCCCACAACAGAAAGACTGTCTTATCTTTATCTTTGCTGAACAGCTTGACATACACACATAATTTCAATTCCTTTGGTCAACATCTGTCCGCTGTTAAAACCACTTCAAATTAAAACACACAAAAGCAGTACAAAATTGACCAAGTACAAAAGGAAGCAGTGGTTCCACCAATTTTATAGATAATTAAAAACTAAGCCAACCAATTTACGTGAAGAGGAATTTTATACAATAAGCCATATCGACAAATCACATTAGGTACTGAAGTCTCCTGAAGTGCAAGGTATATTATCAAGATTAAAAAAATGTCACGAAATAATAAAGTTTTACATTTCACCACAGTGAACTAAACTACATTTAAGGCCAAAAGTAGGATTTCAAACTAGGCATTGTACTTAGATCTAAAACCCGAACATTTTTTTTCCATCAAAGGTCAAACTAAAAGCCTGACTCGCTCAAATAATTCCTCACATGCTAGAATTTATGCAAACTTTTAGCAGCTTCACAATAAATCAATATACCCTCACATTTAGGAGTCTAATAACTTCTAATGTCAAGGGGGTTTGTAAAATTGAAAGTAAAAAAAGACCTGCCTGTTCCAAGTTTTTTGACTTCTTTTTGTGGATCTGACCTTTGGTTGACCTTTAGGGTGTGGAGTAGACCTTTAAATGTTTTGTGTCTGGTTTGGTTACTCTATTATCATAGACACTATGCATAGATGAGTTGTTAATTAAGGTTAAGTGGTCTGCTCAGCCTTGCTCTCAGTACAAATGATGTTAGGATCAGACTTCAAGAGGAGATGCACAAGGGTTTGTATATGAATACACATTTACATTCATATATGTGAGCGAGTAAGCAAACCTATTGTATATACAGTGCTGTCCACAAACACATGCATATGGATGGAGCAGCAGGGCATGAATTCACAAATGCTGACACACACAAGCAGTATTTTTCTCTTGCCTGACCCTGTGAGCTTGTTGAGCCGTGTGATGTGAATGTATTATGACACTCTCTGCAGGCATGCAAAATTAAACAGGGGCTCCCACAGGAGGAGCTATACATACTTAAGCAGTGATTTCCACTGCTTCATATATGCTGGGATGTGCAGAGCTGCTGCTTGAGACACACAGACACATACTTCTGTACACACACACACACACACATATGCGCGCACGCACGCGCGCACACACCCACGCACGCCCACACACACACACTCATTTATTAATTCCTTCCTTACCTTTACTTTAATAAACTAAATCTTGAGAAACCATCAAGGTCATGCCCTCATTTTCAGTGATGCTGAAAGTACAGTTAAAACAGACTAAATATTCAAACAACAAAAAAGTGATAATCATAATAATGAATGAAAAAATAATAAATAATCAAATCATAACAGAACACAGTTTAGGAGGTAGATAAGAACAGTTCTTTTTGTTTATGTAAACTGAAAGTGCTTGCTCATGGGACACAATCTTGTACTAACAGAATGTTTGATTTCGGATTATGTACCCTTGAATGTAGAATACAGGATATCTCATTTTTGTCACAAAGTTGTAAATATAACTTAGACATGCAGCCCTTCTTCATCTTTTTCTTACTTAGTTTCTATTTGTTCTTGTATATAAATATATTTCTGTGCTTTCATAAATACCATCTTTGCATCTTTAATAAGAACCCTTTCTTCGCATTTTCTTACACCTTCCAGTCATCATCACCACCTTGTTATTAATTTAAATAATGTAACACTCAAATCCTGCAATCTTAATGTGTGTCTCTATGCTCTGACCAGCTGTGTAGTGACAAATGTCCCTGGACACTTTCTTGATTGGGTTATCAAAGTATTACATTCTGTTTGATTTCTTTGGCTTGAGAACTCTACATAAAGCAAAGCCAAGCAAATATGTTGTAATGACATTTCAGAAGTTCAATTATTTGCTTTCATCATCTGAGTGGATATCTCATTTACATATTTTTCCCTGGCTTATAAAATATTACCATTATTATCTTGTTTTTTTTTTCTTTTGTTGTTGTTTTGTTTTTTGTTTGTTTTGTTTTTTTGCATAGTCAGAC
>VUQS01003535.1:0-10377 GCA_015108495.1 Heterochromis multidens
GAGGGTGAAGGCAACAGTGGTCCCTGTGGTAATCGGAGCACTCAGGGCAGTAACCCCCAACTGGGTGAGTGGCTCCAGCAGATCCCAGGAACAACATCCGAGATCTCTGTCCAGAAGAGCGCAGTCCTAGGAACAGCAAAGATACTGCGCAGGACCCTCAAGCTCCCAGGCCTCTGGTAGAGGACCTGAGCTTGAAGGATAAAGACCGCCTGTGAGGGCGAGAGGGGATTTTTTTTTAATATATATATATATATATATATATATATATATATATACATACATATTTCAGCATTTTTTTTTTTTTACATTTCCAAATCAGAAGTCAAAAAAAATGTCTTACAGTCAAAGACAATATAATGACCTAACACAGAATATAGGAAAAGAAAAGAAAAAACTTCCTGCATGCATCATGTGCTTCTTTGAGTCTGAAACTTCCCCTTCATGCTTCCGTATTGGAAGGCCGCGGCTGAACCGAAGACAAAGCAGCTGTTGTCTGCAGCCTTCACGGACCTTTATATGTAGACAGAGAGACTGAAACACATGCAGAGACCCTCACAACCTCCATCAAACCTCCACATTTGATTGGTTTTACTCAAGCTTCTCAACAATTTGGCCATGACACAAAAAAATCAAAAAGTTTTTTTTTCTTTTCACTTTCAGAGAAAGAAATGAAAACATCTCAATCACAACTTAATTTGACACAGAAGAAAGAGCAAATGCTCAGCAAGGTCAAATCTAATTGAAAGTGATTGAAACACTTTTCTATAGGGGACTGATGGCAACCTTTGGAGTTATTTCACTTTTCTTCCTCTTTCTGTTACAGGAGCTCCTCCCAGGTCACCTTGGTAGTTTAAAAACCTTCTTTTAGCAGCTGCCTGAAATATTGGGTTTGCCTCTGGCACTCTCAACCCCCACCCCATCTCTCTTTTTATCTTTCCCTCAACCCCCAACCTTCTTTAATTTCTCCTTTCCTCCCACTCTCTCCTGTCTCTTCTTTGCACACTTTAAATTTTTTTTGCTTCATCCTCAATTTCCATTTCCTACTTAGTCATCTTCTCTCTTTCCCCTCTTTACTATCATTCCACTTGCAGTATCTTAAAGATGCCATAGCCACAGGGTGCTTGTGTGTGCATGTGTGTGTGTGTGTGTGTGTGTGTGTGTGTGTGTGTGTGTGTTTCAAGCTACTGGCTTCATGAGGTTATACAGTGGATCCAATGAGCACCTTGAGACCACTAACCATGATCATATCAATAAAAGGGCATCTGCTCTATGGCAAAAAGGCGAGTGAAAGAGAAGAGGAGGAAAAATAGAGTGAGTGTGTGTGTTTGTGTATGTGGATGGGGGAGGAAAAACACAAGGAGAAGAAGGGAGGAGGGGAGTGAACAAAGAAGAAGAGGGCATATGTAGAGAACAGAGAAAGGAAAGGAGATGATGGGGGAGAAAGATGAACAAAAGGCAGCAAGAGACAAGTGAAAGAAAAGCGATCATCAGAGTATGTGTTGGGAAAAAGAGTAGAGAAAGGCAGTGCAGTTGAAGAAATGGCAAGAAGGATAAGGAAGAGGACAGAGAAAGGAAGACGTGGACATAAATATAATGAGAGGAATTGAAAACAGAAGTGTGAATATTAAATAGGAAGGGACAGAACAGAGGAATAAAGGAGGACATGGGACAAGACAAACAGAAACTAGACCAAGAGAGTAAATATATAAAAACAGAAAAAGCAAAAGAATGTGGGAAAGATAAGAGGAAAATTGAGAAATATAAAAAGAACCTGAAAATAAAAGGATGAGTAAAGATTAGGAAAACAAAAAAATGAGAGAACATAAAAGAAAATTAAAAAAACAAAATGAAATAAGTGAAGGAAAGAGTGGAAAGAAAAGCAAAGAGAAAATGAAAGTGGAAGAAGATGAGAAAAAGAAGAGGGATGACGTGGAGACAAAGAAGTTAATTCACTGGTAGATAGAATGAGTGAGGAGAGGGAGCGAGAGGACGTAGTGATGTGAAAGATGAGGAGGAGAAATGAGAGAAGAGAGGAGCAAAAGGGCAAGGACTTCAGAGAGGAGATAGAAAACAAAAACAAGGAGAAGTGGATGAAGAGTGGAGAGAAAAATGAAATGTACGTGTAAGAAGAGCTGAGAGGTTGAATCAATAAGATGAGAGGAAACAAGAGATGGGAGGAGAAGAGAAGAAGAAAGGAGAGGATCCAAGAAGTGAAGAAGGGAGGAGGCGAAATGGGAAAGGAAATGAGGGAACAGGAGGCAAAATAAGATCGGAGAAAACAAGACATGAGAAGAGAGGAGAGAACAGCTGACAGAAAGGGAAACGGAGAGGACAGAACACAAGTGGAGAGAAGAGGAGAGGAAATAAGGAAGCAGCAGAGGAAAAGAAACAAGAAGAGAGAAGCCAAAACAAGAAAGAAGGAAGGGGGCACAAAGATGAGAGACAAAGCAAGAGAGAACCAGAGGAGGTAAAACATGTGGGCAGTAAACAAGGGGAGATAAGGAAAAACAAGAGCAGAGGAAACAAGGAAGGAAATAAGAGAAAAAGACATACGAGGGCAAAAGAAACATCAGGACAGAATGAAAGTTGAGAGGAGAGAAGTAAGTAAGGAAGAACAAGAAACGAGGATAAAAAAAATATATGAGAAAACAGAAAACGGCAGGTGACAAAAGAAAACAAAAGGAGGCAGGAGGAGGGGAGAGCAAATAAGAGAAGAGGGTCCATCCAGAAAGTCCATCCAGAAAGTCCATCCAGAAAATAGGCTCTTAGCATTAGCGTGCGTGTGTTGTACACAGGTAGTCCACTTTCTGTGCAGGTGAGAACAACTTACTGCCCCCTGCTGCCATCAGGCAGCATTAACAGGTCTGTTTCTTTGATTAGTGAAAATACTCAAAGTTAAGTTTCAAAATTTAAACAAGGGAATATATTGATTAAAAATGCCAGTAAGTTTTAAAGCATGAATGCTAAAATAAGAGTTGCTATTTTTTATTTTTATTTTTTTGAACACATCACAATGTCAATACAGTTCTCACCCAGTGATTTAAACAAATTGTGACATGTGGAAATAACTTTAAACTGGCAAATTGGATGAGTTGAGTATTTTGAGTATAAAACAGGTGATTGGCAACTTGGTCTTTCTGGGGAACCATTTAATTCCTTTGGTGCAGGTTGAAATAGTTTATTATCTCAAGTATTTTAATGAATACATTTTGTCTTCTTCTGTTTTGTTTTGTTTTGTTGATTGTAAGAATTTCTTAAGCATTCATAGTGATAAAAAAAAAAAAAAATTCATAGCTAGCAATTCCACTGCAAATCATATGATGATATCTTTAGGACATTTACCTTTTAAACAACTGACCAGCATTTTCCTGTTGTGTAGACCTGTCCTCTGTCTATTTTTATTCATTTTCTATTAGAAAAGGTAAAAATGTTGTCTTGAAACAACATGTTGCTGACATAAGTCTTCAGTTTGATTTCTGATTGAACTTGCGCTCTTACACAAATTTGCTGTTTCTCTCTACACTGTCTATTATGTTAATAAAGGCAGAAAATCTAAAAAAAAATAGTAAACTCAAAGAAATATGTTTCATGCTTCACTTTGAAAAGGTCGAAACATACTGGCAGCTCATTCATTACTCAGACTGTCCTGAAATTAAAACAATTAAATTTTCAGTTATTTCAGAGTGCTCACAGTAAAAACAAAACAGAAAAAAATACTGTTGTATATGATGGCTCTTCAAAATATTTAACCAAAATAAATATAATAAATATATATTACAAAAAAAATGTAAGGTCAACTAAAAAGTAATTTTGAAGGTGTCAGCTGGTTCTTACCTAATTCTTGCAATTTAGTCTTCCACCAAAAAGCAAAAAAAAAAAAAAAAGTTCAAAAAGAAAAATTTGGGCCTCTGACAAAAGCTTAAGAGAACCTTGAGTTTTTTTTTTTTCAAAAAGTGCTATGAACAGGAATGAACAGGAGTGAACTTTCACACTCAACATAAAAGCAATTATAATAAAGAATTTGCATTCAAGAACTCCTATACAGCAGACAAGGTTTATATAAGTTGTGCCAGTGCCAAATGTCAGATATTCTTTGAAAAGTAACATGATACTGCATGTAATGACAATATCTGAGAACACTGCCCTGAATGGCATGAACTGGACCACCACCTACAGAGGTAATCAATATTTCAATCTATATGCTCACTAGTAATTCATAATTGAAACCCTCACACCAGGACTGTGTGAAGACAATTTTGCCTTCCAATTGAAAATTGAAAAAATTCAAATAGTGTATTAATATTAACCTAAAAATTTAGGTTTATATTAAAACTGTATTTATTAGCATAAATCAAAAGTTAATGAAGACAATTTAAGGCTTTACTTAAGGTACCTTGGATTCCTTATTTTTGCTTTCTTAACCAGTTGCCTACAGGAGAATGTATTCACTGATTTTTAAATATATGCAATATGAGTGCAGTGTACCGCTTTTCTAGAGGACCAGCACTACCGCTTTCTTTATTAGTGCAAACTGCTTCCTTGATTTAATTTCCTTTAGAGATTTAATTAATTTTCATTTTTCCTTTGTGTTTTACCTACATAAATTCCTCTCTCTTAGAATAGACACAGGCACTGTGAATTACTTTGTGCAAAGATACTCACACAATGTAGTTTTGCTAACACAACACCACCTCAGTTCTTCTGGATATGACCAGTTGTAGCTGAGAATCATCCTGCCGTCTGTTCTTTGCACTGCGTGTGTCATTTTTGGCTCTTTGTGTGCAGCAGATTGGTGGTGTGAGAAGATGTGGAGGCTTTATTGGAATTGGGGGGTTGGGAAGGTGCTGCTGCAGTGACTCAATCCTCCTATAAAGACCCAGAGAGCCAGAAGAGAATAGAGGAGTCAGTGGAGAGGAGAGGGGGAAGGGGTAAAGATGGCGGTGACGAAAGGTTGAGAAGAGGGGGGCAGCTGGATGGTTTGCAGAGGTGGAGGTAGGGGCAATGGAGAGATGCAGCAGGTTTCAGAGGGAAGGGTATGTATTTCTGTGTGTGTGTGTGTTGGGGGAGGATGGGCTCTGTCAAAGCCAATGGGGGTATATATTATGTTTTATGGCTACGGAGGGATGCATAAATCACAGTTTCATTAAACGGCTTTGGTCTCAGAATGCTAACTCCCCCCCAATTCCCACTCAAAGGGATATCCCTCTTTCTTTCTCCTGCATCTATCCTCCTTTCCTCAAAAGCAGCCACCCATCCTCCCTCATCACTCCATCTACCTTTCTTCTTCTATTCCAACCCCTCTGTCTTTCAACCATTCTCTCATCCTCTCTTCCCTTGTCTCCATGAGCAGCCATCACCCATCCTCTCAGTCTGTATGCAGGATAGCCGTGGCACAGTGAGGCCAAAGGTCAAAACAACAAGAAGGAAAAAAACAGTCAGAGCCAGTGCCCAGTTTAAAGAGAATGGAAAACAAGGAAGGAGAAACAACTCTTTATTTAAATAAATAGGAAAAAGAAGTACTACTCATTGTCTCTACTTAGGTGAGACAAAAGAAACCATAACATCAAAATTCCCATGAATGATGTGAAGTTGGTTTTGGAAACACTTTTCTTTTTTTTTTTTGACGGCTTAAAACAAAGATTTTTCTACAGGCTACAGATGATACAGTGACAACATCCTTTCCAACATATAAAAATACTATGACAAAAACAAATGCATTATAAGTTTATAATATATATTACAATCTGTTAGGTTGTTACTGTGTATAGATGTACTACAGTTATAACAATTATGATAACAAAAAAAGCTGCATTAGTTTAATTCAGACTCATGATACACCCAGGCCTTTATGGACATTTTGAATCCAAGGCTAAAATTAAAACCATGTTAAATCTAATATTATACATCTTTTGTTTTTAGTTTCACATCCATATAAATAACATGACATCATATATAAAAGCTACATTTTCTGTGTGGCATTCGTATGGTGCATTCACTGGCTCTGGACAAATTGGACAGGGAGTGTTTGATCCGAAGAAATACACTGCATTGCTAGATAATGAAGCTCATTATGATGGGATGACATCTTGTTGGAAGCATCTTACAATGATAAACACACACACAGGTTTTTGTACTTCTACACTCGTGCGGATCCTCCCTCACAAAATAACACCATCTGTAAGCCCTTAACCTTAACTCTCTACATGCCTAACATTTCCAGTCAACATGATATCATAGGATAGACACATTTTACATGTCATGTATGTAATTTCAACTTTTTGGGTGTCATTTTACTTCACTAAATGACATGAGGAAATGTCAGGGTTACGGTCAGGGTTGGGTTGTCAATCATGGTGTGAAGTGATGCGTGAAAAGCAAAAAATGCATAGTGATAACACATCAAATTACTTGGCATGGTATTTCAAGATACCAGGCTGTTCCAGCTGGCTGGGTATCATTTTCAAAATTGTCAATACTTTTGCCAATATAAGAGTATTGCACCTAAATAATGAAGCCCAATTTCTCATAAATTTGTAATTGCTAATGTTTCATCCCATGTATTAAAATCACACATGCACTTTAAATCACAACCATTGTGCAAACAGTGTTGCTTTCATTTAAATAAACTGCCAAGTAGTTCGTCTACCATTCCAGACCCCCATCGCTTTCCTTTCTTTACTGTACAACATGAAAATCAGTTACTGAGGTTACTGAAGAATTTGCTTTTAATTGTACAATTTATCACAGTGAAGATCAAATTTACAAAGTTAAGTCATTTTAGTCGGCCAGCAAAAATGTCAGACATTTGCTTGGGGATTTGATCATTTTCTTTGTTATATATGAGTGGGCTCTGAACTATTAGGACTTTAGAAAGCAAGACTTTGGGCTGTGGTAAATTTTGAAACCTTTCATATTCTGATCATTTTAGGTAAATGATAATTTCTCAGCAAAAGAACTATGAGATAACAATAAAATAATTATTATAGTAGTAGGTACAATGCAGCTTAGACTTTTCAAATCAGGCTGCTCTAACTGCTTCAACAGAAAAAAAAAAAAAAGTTAACAAAAATTACTTTCAAGCTTCACTCTCATGGATTACACAACCTAAAAATGTGAAAAATGCCCAAAGATTTTCATGTACTATATAAATTAATAGAATACAAAGAATGTCAGGAAGTTTGGTCAAATAAAGCATAAATTTAAATATGGATTAAAGAAGTAAATATATTCTGAATGACAAGGTATTTATTCACGTTAATCTTCAATACACAGTGCTATGGACACAATATGGTTGGTACCAAAGCTCTGAGATTTAATCCCCAGCCGTAACCTCAACCCTGCTAAACCCTAAATCAAGTCTTAACCTTAAAAAGCCCTTTAAATAAGCAATGTGCAGACTAAATGTCCTCACTTTAAAGAGATTTGAAGAAGTCCTCACAAATGGAGAAGAACAAGAACACACACACACACACACACACACCTCCTGCCAGTCTAAACTGTGAAAAAGTGAGTCTGGTCAGCAGCAAAGAGAGTGCATCACAATCTATTTGATGTCTCTGTTACTTTTAACCTTCAGGCTGTGTTCATGTCATCAGAGAGGAACTGGAACAAGATGACCACTTGCCTTCAACATTAGTGTTGATTTAGGAATATTACAGTTTCTTAAAGGACTGTTTTCAAACAGTAAGTGGTGCTGATCATTAGCACGAGTACTTCTGATTTTATTTGCCACCTTAAATATCAATTATCCATGAGTTTGCTGCCATCTTTGCCACCTTTTTTACATGCTTATCAACAGAAATGTTTGTAACTTGTTGTTGTTACTATGGTGTGTGTGCGTATGTGTCAACATATACTTATGTTTACACTAACATAAATATGTTCTTAAATGCAACATAGCAACTTAGTTGTGATTAATCTGATTTAATGCAAATGTAGTATTAATGTAATTTTGTGAAATGAGCATCTTGTATATATGTAAATATTGTGCAGTGTCCATAAATCATAAAGAGATAACAATAAGACACTATCACAAATTCCCCAAATTTCTTTGACAAGATAAATTTGAATACCAATCACATATATGAACAGTTTATTATAAGAGAAGGAGAAGCATCTTGGTGAGCTATATACCCAAAGCACAAATAAAAGTCTGTTTTATTAACACTAGTATAAAGAAGTATTTAAAACTATGAGAAAACATGAAAAGTTTTTTAAAAAAGCTTTTGCTATTAAGTGTGTCAAATGATCCTGTCAATCAAATATACTATATTATTCAGATCAATGAAGATTCCAACCTTGTTTCATAGTTTGATGTTTTTATAAATTTAGGTTGAACCTTTAAGACAATTAACTCCCAAACTGAACTGAACAAATATGTACAGCTCGTATATAAATTAAATGACTGGACTTCACCATGGAAAAGTCAAATTTGTACTACTTGTTTTCCTAAATTAAGTAGTGTTGATATGACAGACGACTCAGCTGTACAGTTGAAGTGACTGAGCGTATTTTTTTATGCCCATAAAACATGGGTTTCTGAGTTTATGCTCATTTCATAAAATTTGATTGATGGCAGGTTGAGAATTTCAGTAGTGGATCAGCATATAAGGTTGTGTAACTCCACTGTTGAAAGTCATATTGTAAAAAAATTAAATCTGGTTTGGTGGATGTTTTGCATCGCTGAAAAAAACTGAGTAATTCTCTCATCAATTTTGAATGTCAAAGATTCTTTATTGTAAATGAGTCCCAGAATAATTAGTGTCTTTACTTCCTCCAACAAGTCACTGTTTACTGTTGCAATTGTGAAGGAACAAAGAGAAGGCATATGGCTTCTCACCACACAAGTATTACTAATGAGCTGGAGTTAGGTAGTTAGAGCAGGTTCTCCTACAGCAGGTGAAGAAGAGGAAGGTGATGATGAGGTTGACTCGTTGATTTCATGTCTCGAGAGGGAAGAACTGTCTTATCTTACAAAACTGCGTCTGAGCGCAAAACACCAAAAATGCCTGTTTATCAGTGAGACAAATCCTACAGTGTGTACCTCTTTAGCTTGGTGTGTGTGCTGTGTTTGAAACTATGTGTCTGGATGTGTGCTTGTGTGCACCATCAGTACTACACACACTCTTTGCAGCCGCATTCCACAGGCTTCTCCACATCCTGCATAAATGAGGTGCCGTCGTCGCATTCGAAGGTGAGCCGCCGGCGTCGTACCCTCAGAGGAGCGCAGCAGGAGGCAGCGGTGATGCCCGGCTTGGTTGTCGTTTGGCAGCGACCTTGGCACTCAACCCAGGAAAAAGGTTTTGACGTCTGGCAGAGGACAGTGCCGCGTTGCAGCCGGTGGTAATCCCTAACTGGCTCGCCTCGACATGGGGACTCTGTGGGTGGTAGTACGGGCAGATGGATAAAACTTTTTTTATCCATAAATTTGACCTCTTTGCAGGATTAAATCTTTAAATTTTAACTTTTTGTTAAAGTATAAGACACTTGTTGCCATCAAATAAAAAAAATAATAAATGCAAAAAACTGAAGAATGGCCTAATTAACAATTCAGAAATCTATTAAATCATACACAGCAAAATATACAGAATAATGGACTACATTCCAAAAATCCACAGAAAATTAGACTACAAAAGAGCTATGACAGACTTGCAGGCAATAATAAAAAAAGTCAAGTGGCGCTAAATAAAAATGACAAGATGTTTTTAGATCACTAAAAACATCTTGTCATTTTTATTTATTTTTATTTCATAGTGTTTCATTCATCTGGTTCTGAAAAGAAGTTTGATTGTACAGAAGTCTATAGTATCCATCCACTTCCTTGATTTATGACCTGAGTAAACATTTTCCTGATGAGTTTATGGTCTCAGTTGCTAGTTTCAAGTTTTAGCGATTACACTATGTCGTGCATTTTGTAAATTATGATCCACATTAGAGTCAAAATGGAAGATAAATTGATTATGCTTTAGAGTGGGTCCACTTTGTAAAGGACAAGTTGCTAACTATAAGCGTGTAATTTCCCTCAGTTTCTTTGTCATAACCACACCTCTCTTGTGAGGTCCAATTTCCAAAAAAAGCAAGATGATGATGGCCAAGATACTCAGCTCTGTGCTTCAAGGTGGAACCTTACTAACCAATGGATGATGACATGGTGGGTACACCCATCTTTTATATACAGTCTACAGTTGTGCTCCTAAGTTTACATACCCTGGCATTTGGATAGTTTCTGTTGTCATTATGATTTAAAAAGGACAAACACAATTGTTTGACAATAAATGGCTTCACCCAGCCACTAACCATGAGTGAAAGAAAAGTTTTTGCATTATCATTCATATTCTCTGAAGAAAAAAAAAAAAAAAAAAAAAAAAATTTATTTTT
>VUQS01003541.1:0-10798 GCA_015108495.1 Heterochromis multidens
GGCTGCGGCTGCAGTGATGCGGACGCTGTACCGGTCTGTCGTGGTGAAGAGGGAGCTGAGTGTAAAAGCGAAGCTCTCGATTTACCGGTCGATCTACGTCCCTACCCTCACCTATGGTCACGAGCTCTGGGTAGTGACCGAAAGAATGAGATCGCGGATACAAGCGGCAGAAATGAGCTTTCTCCGACGGGTGGCTGGCCTCTCCCTTAGAGATAGGGTGAGGAGCTCAGCCATCCGGGAGGGGCTCAGAGTAGAGCCGCTACTCCTCCACATCGAAAGGAGCCAGTTGAGGTGGTTCGGGCATCTGACGAGGATGCCTCCTGGACGCCTTCTGGGGGAGGTGTTCCGGGCATGTCCCACCGGGAGGAGGCCCCGGGGCAGACCCAGGACACGCTGGAGAGATTATATCTCTCGGCTGGCCTGGGAACGCCTCGGTGTTCCCCCGGATAAGCCAGATAAGCGGAAGAAAATGGATGGATGGATGGATGGAATAATAATAATAATTAAAATTGTATGAGTACTTGGCTACAATGCTGATAAGAAAAATCTAATAATAAGTGCTAAAAAATTCTCATCCTTGTGTCTCATATTGACAAATTCTGGGAAGTATGACTCAGGGTCTGTTAAAAGTGCAGAATGGAAAACTGTAACATGCTGCAAAGTCCAGACCTTCACATCACATCCAGAACAAACAGAGTAATGTGAGCTGCTGTGGGACAAATTTTCTCTTTGGTTGGGGTTAGACGAAAAGGATCACCTATCACACATAATCACTGTGCGTGTGTGTGTGTGTGCCAGATCAGATAGGTGTCAGAGGTCCCAGTCTCCGCTTAATCTCTGACCCCTTGTATTGACAGTCACACACAGTTTAGTGTTTAACACAGAATGTTTGTGTGTGTTTGTGTTGCATAAGGCTGTGTGCTAGAAGTGAAGACTTAAGACTAAGCAGTCCCAGCCTCTAAAGAAGAGGTGAAAAAGAAAAACAGAGACTTCTTCTGCTGCTTCTGCTGAATTTATGTCTTACTATAAATATGTTGTGACAAAGTTCGGCACATTTTTCTCAGCAGCAAGTACCAATGACTAATGATTGCACATTACTAAGAAATCAATATTCATTAATATAAATGCCAACTAAGTATAATCATTCTGAAGTTTTTTACTACAATGTTTAAAAGCTCTGCATGGAACATCTGTCGCTTATGAAGCATACAAGGTCATTGCAACTGAAGTTAACTAAATTTCAATGAACCCCTCAGTGCTCATGCACTCCAGAAATTCCTATCTACTACTACTAATGAATTTGTGTTACTGTTGATCTCTTCTGATCCTCTGACCCCCCAACCACCAACTCTGCCTAAATTTCAAACTCACAGTAATCTGCTAACCTTTTAAAATAATTTTGATATGTTCAATAATTGTGAAGTGAACCAAGTCTCATTAACTAATGTCAAAATGAACAGTGACAAACAATGAACCACACTGATGTTTTTCTTTGTCTTTATGGCTATTTGCCATTTCTTTTGTATGATGCTGAATGTGCTGGCTGCCCCCTCAGCTAGAACCCTATTTGAATTTGTTGAATTGGCAAATGGAAGAAAAGCACTTTCTAAAAGGAGAGTCACAAAATGCTGAACCAACCTCTGACTGTAACAAATTGAGAATGGAAGACACATGCCTGGTCAAAAAACACTCAGTATGCCTGCACTGTTGCTCTATTTTGTATTGAAACAGCTGATGAATTCTGGTTTCTCCTGCACTGACAGAACCACACATTTTCTAGCAGGTGTCCTACCTTGTTGGTTACAGCATTGATGGCCAGAGTGGGGGACGCCCCTCCTGACATGATGCAGTCCATCCTCAGAGACTCAGACTCCAGACTGTAAGGAGTCGATGCCTGCAAGAACAGGAAAGTGTGTGAGAGAGATCCTTGAATAGAAAATTTTCATTTATTTTTGAACTAACTAATGAAGGAAAAAAGGGTGGATAAACAGTGGCTTCAGGCACTAAAGTTAGAATGCCTTCAAAAATACAGACATGAATAGTTTTGATTCATCACTTAATATCACAAAGTTGTCTTTAAAACAGCAACACCTGACCTAAGTAAACTTGCACAAACTTGTATTTCTCAAGGTCTTTTTATAAAATATGTAATGCGTGTGATGTCTTTTCTGAAAAAGAAGTTTTCGTTTATTTCACTGTGATTCCATCTCATCTGTGGCCAAATTCCAGCTGTTAGTATTGATATGACTGTAACTCTCACAATAAGCTCAGTAAACTGATTAAAATCAGTGATTTTTTGTACTCTGGGGAGATTGATCACATTTACACGATAAAAACAATCACGTAGCAAACGCTACTTTGCCTGTTTACTTAACACTTTATATACCAGAATACTAGAAGACAAATAAAAACCACTGTGCAGCAAATACATCACTGACTGCCTGATATCCACCTGCATAAACTTTTCATGCACCTAATTCATCATATTCCATTAAAAATATATTTATTGCTATAGAATAAAATCCTAGGGTATTCAATGAAAGCAACAATGTCAGTGAACCTGGGTGTTTGGCTATGGCATTTTAAGCTGGGATAGGCAACATGTTTTTGGTGTCACTGGACAAAAAAGCTACATCAACCTTGCAGCATATTGTGAGTGAAAGCCTCTGAGAGGGAATTTCTGCAAATACTCCGTTTTCAAGCTTTAGAAAATCTAGCATCCACAAGAGAGTTTGACTAATCATGCATTTGCTGACCAGGAAAGGTAAGAGCAAAAAGAAAAAAAAAAAAGTTCAGTGTTGGTGAAATGGGTTTGAATTCCATATGAAGCCAAAAGTCAGCACTGGCTTATTTTTAGCCCATGCTCATCTTTTGGAAGGGGGTTAGAACAGAGAATGGCATTATCAGAGGAATGTTTGTTAAGCCACTTAACACTGACCTATGCATCATTCAAACACAAAAAAGGCACCTAACTCAAGGAATGAAACAGTGTTGTGTAACAGACAACTTAGCAAAGAACCTGTCACAAAAACACATCCTTTTTTCCCAGTTCTTTAGCTGAATCTATGAAAAATGCCAAAAATAACGCTGCTTGACAGGCATAAAATTGTATTTTTGCACCAACAAGGTGATTCCCAAAGAGCTAGCCGAAGAAATCTTGGCATGGTGTGCAGTGTCCTTAAAAAAAATTGAGGAAGCTGAAAGTGGCAGACCTATATATCTATAGCAGATGAACAGTATCTGAAAATCATGTCCTTAAGAAACAGGAAAAAAAACTCATCTGGCCCTTCAGTCGATCCATCTTCTGTTCACCGATCGCTCATCAGAAATGGTCTCAGTTGAAGGGTGGCTGTCAATAAGCCATTCTTAAGGAAGGGAGATCGGTGGCAACAGGTGAAATTTTTGGTTGAAACATTGTCAGTATGTACGGATGAGGTCAGCAGAGAGGTACAACAGTGAGTGTCTACAGTGATCTGTAAAACATGGTGGAGGCTCTGTCATGCTTTGGGGCTGCATTTTAGCCAGTAGTGTTGTGGATCTTCTCAAAATTCAAGGAATTAAGAAAGCAGAAAAGATTTTGATTCACTATGTGGTATCATCTGGAAAACGGATTTAATTGGCAATTGATTCATTTTTCAGCATGACAATGATGAACATACTGCCAATGCAGTAAAAGCATACCTGGATAGAAAAACGCACAATTTAACACTATCAGTCATGGATTGACCTCCCCAGAGCCCGGACCTCAACATTATTGAAGCAGTGTGGGATCATCTGGACAGAAAACAGAACAAAAGGCAGCCAACATCCAAAGAAGAGCTTTGAATGTCCTTCATGTAGCTTGCAGAACTATTCCTGAAGACTACTTAAAGAAATTATAAGAAAGCTGCCTAAGAGAGATCAGAGTGTGTTGAAGAATAAAGGTGACCATTGTACAAATTCTGACAACTGTACAAACTCTGTTTTTGTCCTATATATTGTTTTTCCATGTATGTTTGCACATGTTTCAATAAATTGCTCCACCTATTTCCAATTTCCCTAGCAAAATACAAAGAATTGCAGGGCAGCTCAAGACTTTTGCACAGTACTCTATATCTCCTCATTATTGTAGTAAAGTTGTAAGTGTACTAACCTACTTGCTGTATCCATAATGTGAATGAGCACAGTAACTGTTCTGGCTGGATGAGGCAGAGGCGATGTTTGTGTCTGCACAGTGGTTTAAGCCATAAATGAAGCCATAATGTCGTGAAACTTTCTATTACTTTATTCATCTCACTTGATATAGTTTGACGGGGCTTGTGATTAGCTAACTTCAATTTAGACCACTTGAATTACAACATGCTGAAAGGTTATGATGTTTTTTTTCCCCTTTCCTGTTGCCTTCACTGGATTTAGGCACTGAATAGCACGTAGGTTTTTGTTGAGTTTTTCTTGTTGTTTTTTTTTAAACAGTAGAGTCTTGCCTGTTAATTATTATGCAGAAATCATTCATGTATGCTCTCCGCTGATTGAAAATATCCAGAGGAGTTTGAAAACGAGGATGGAAATGAAATGTGACAAAGGTTATGAGAAATCTGAGTGTGCTGCAAGTTCATGATTCTTCACTGAGCCTCCTGAATCACCATCACGCCCCAGGCTCACACTGTGTGAACTAGTCGAGGCGCGCTTCATTTAAATTGCTGGACACTTAAACAGCCTGGAAAGTGGACACATCACTTGCACTTGATAAGATGAATCAAGCCATCCTCATGCATTATTCACGTACCTATAATGTATTCAGCAGCAGTTCATTTTCTGCTGCTGTCCTCACAAAGAGCTAAAGTAGGGTTAACTGAGTGTGAGGACATGAGGAACTATTCAAAGATCGATGAGGGGCTAAATTGATGCCTGCCAAATGAAGGAGAAGAAGAAGAGGGAAAATAAAAAAAAAAAACGGGGAAGATATTTTTTTTCTCCTTGTCTGACTCCTTTCAGGGTTCAAGACAGCTTGCCTGCCTTCCCAAACTGCTTACAGTAAGAGGATTGGTTGGTAACAATGCAATCTTTAATTTATGATAAACTCCCAGCGAAACGGGTTGTCGGTTCCCTGGTGGAGGCACTTAAAAAGAAGACAAGGGAGAGGTGAAGAGAGGCAGGAGGAAGGCTTTTGGAAGAAGAGGAGAATACAAGAATAGGCAGGGAGATAATTGAGTGGTGACAGACAGGCAGACAGACAGACAGGCAAATGGAGAAGCATCTACCAGAAATGAAAGAGAGTGATTATGCTAAGGGCACTGGAGACACAGGTACTAAACTACATGTAGACTTGCCTGTCTACACATTTATACAATGCATTTATGCGGTTGACGTTTAGCCCTGCTTGCCAACTTAAAATATTTGACTGTGTAACCGAGGTGCAACAAAATCCCAATGAACACAGTAAGACGTATTTAGCCCACCTTTTTTTTCAGATGGTAATACCGCCATAAATCTTAGCACTTAAAACCTCCCTGTTTCTCCTTAGCCCATGTGACAGCCCACAGTGTGTCTGCCAGCAGTGCAAGTGAGGCGTAAGAAAAGGGGTCGAAGGGCCCATCCATGTAAGACGAGATGACAAGGCTCTGAATTAATTAATGTTTGTAAAAAAAAAAAAAAAATCGTTGGTGAAGAAAATATGTCTAACGGCAGCCCCGGGGCCTTCTGTGGTAATTAACTGGAACACAAGCCTAGAACACTTTCCCTCCTCCCTCCTCTCCCACTTACTCCTCTTACCTCTTTTTCCTTCCCTGAAACTTGACTATTTCTTCTCGCTACCTTGATGTCTTTTTCCTCTTTCTGCAACCTTTCCCCTCACGCTTCTTTTCTACTCTTCCCCTTTTATACCTCCGCAACCCTTTCTGTCTCTTTTACCTCAATTCTTTCTCCAGTGAGCAACATCTACAGTGATTGTGCACTTTGTCGCGCCGCGCCTGCCCGAGTTCCCTGGAGAGGAAGATGGCTAAAGCAGAAATGCAGACGGAGAGGGAGAGACAGACGAAAGAGTGGCGGGCGAACAGAAAGATAATGATCAAGATGCACAAACAGTCAGAGAGATGCTGGACGAGAAGGGAAGGCAGATGATTGCGATAAAAGACTGCGTGTTTTCTTTAATGCAACAGCACACTCGGGTTTACATTGAGAAAAATCTCTCTGGGTCAGCTGCTGAATACAATGAGCTACTGAATGCAATATGTACCTGCACACTGGAGTTACACCTCCCCTGTGAAATAGACTTTAGGAGATCTTCTGCTTGGTCCACTACACCATCTGATTACACTAATTGGTGGCCCCATTTTGGCTGGGGGGAAGCAATACCATGTTATCCAGAGACTAACACTGATATCGGATGTCAACAGTTCTCATATTGCTGAATTGGAGCCTTTTAAATGTTTTATTTTTTATTTATTTGTGACTGACCACAAGTCTTTATGTGTTACAGCAGCAGTTTAGTACGCATCCCTTTGTCAGGGGAGCACAGTTCATTTAGCTGCTGAGGTAATAATCAGAGAGGAATTCAATCTGTTTAATGTGCTGAATACTGAATCTGAACCGTATTAAAATTTTGGCCATTAACCCCCGACACTAGTTTATGAGTGTGCTAATCAGCTGCTAAGAAAACAGGCATCGAAATGCACAGCATACTGTAGTCAGAGTCGAAACAACAGAGATGATGGCAGACAGTGGTGAAACAAGACTTGAAATACATGATGGAGCTCACTCTGCACTGCTTTTGTATTCACATCCCCAGGTTAATGACTGCACACCAGCCGCATTCTGCCGAGTTGATGCAGGGTTACATATATTTATAGCCTCAGCTGCTGTCAATCAATTTCCCAAAACCAATTTTCATTCCTGCTTCTGTATTCTCACATCTATCCTGTAGCTTGTTCCTGCTGTTTTTATGGCATCTTGAAAATTGCAAATCTAAGAGCCTGTGGTTAACGTGGATGAATATCAAAAAGTTGTTTAATTGCGACCATAGGCTCTGGTTCTGTTACAAAGAAGGCACATGCACTGGTCATCGGGCATTCACCTGTATGAGAGAGTCCAGTAATAAGTTAGTCCATAACAATCAAGTAGTGCACAGCAAGAACAACCCAGCCAGGAAAACAAGGCGCATAAAGTTTGGTACTTTTGTGGCTTTAAAATGTAATAATTACACAAAAATTTGGTTTTTTTTCTACATTTTTCACTAATGCTGCTGCATCGAATAAGCTGCTCATGCTGTGCCTCCTGTGTAGACAAGGAGTTACACCGTGTCCACTCAGCAGCTTCAGCCCTCCAACTGTGAGTACACATGAGGCGTTCGAGCACAGCACACAATCACTGTAGTTATGAGCATCAGAAAGAAGAAAATTGACTTGAAGGGTAAAAACACACTTCAGGCTGCATTTAGGAGGAGGCAACGCAAGCAATGACAAGATAATCCACATTTTGGTCTCTGAGATACTGTGCAGAGTGATTCATGGTCACCAGATGTTCAAGTCTGCTGGCTGCGATGATCCACTGACCTTTCAGTCAGATGTGGTTTTGAGAAAAATGTCTGAACTTCAACCTGATGGACTGTCACAATATGTCCGTATTTGACATTTGGTAATCTTTTGATCTTTGTGTTGTGCTATCATGTGGTCAGACACCATACTGGACACCCACAATACCAGTTTTAGCAATGCTTTTTGTGCAAATTAGCTGATGCTTGCTTCCTAACAAGCTAAAGAGAAGTTAAGTCAAGTCTCACAGAGCCGCTAGTATTGCTGACAGCTCTTACTCTGATTTTTGGGGGTTTTAAAGGCACATTATTGGATGCTGATCTTTCCATGCATCATTATAGCATGGGAACAGGAGAAAGACTGTAAATCTATTCACACATTTCTGTAGCACCTCAGGTGTATGGGGAAGCTTTTTCTGTGTATGGGGAAGCTTTTTCTACCTTATTTTTCTGCTCATGTAATCCTCAGACTTTTCAGATCTTTTAAGACAATGCTCACATTATCAGCAAAATCACTGTTTCTCCTCCTGTGATGACGTTTAACTTTGATATTACCACCTTAAACGGGCAACAAGTTTAGGAATATGGAAAGAAATAAGTTCTTAGAGATATCTGTTGTTACGACTTTTAAAACAACAAGCGAAACAAAAACAACAAAAACAGGATCATACAAAAATACTACTGTACTCACCCGTTCTCCAGAGCGTGGTCTCTTCTTTGGCCTGCTGGGTACTGTGTCTTCTTTAGGATTGGTGTCTATGGCCCAGTAGGAACCCTGAATGTGAACACCAGTAAAATAAATATTAGAAACATATTTGATGGAAGCTGATTTATTTGTGTTTTTCTCCAGTGCCTTTGATTGCTTTGTAGGTTTGGATAAAGCTTCAAAATTTGTCTTTAATGCTAGAAAAAGTCCACAATTGATCCCGTCAAATGAAAACCATCAAGACATAAAAAAATGCAAAAGAATAAAAGTACAGAATTTTGGCTCGTTTTACCTGTAAATACAAAAACATACTTCATGTATCAGACATAAAGACAGGAAGTATTCAATTAATGATACATTAATGTGTTAGAAATACTAATTTTTATTATCGCTGTTGGTCAAACTGATGGTAAATCTTTTTGTCTGGGCACAACTACCAAAGGAAAGTTGATAAATTTGTTTTAAATGTAAGATGAAAACTCAAAATTGTCCTTCAGTATAGTGCTTGAGTAAATGTGACAAACACACAGTGACAAAGACACCAGGTTACAGCAGGCAGCTTATGAAAGAGAAAGTGTAACAGCAGTAACACTAACACACAGAGTAAGTATATGGACAAAAGTACTGGGCCACCTTTTCATTTCACCTACAGAAGCTGCTCGTCCATGGAAACACATACCATTAAGCTCCCAGTGCACAGTTTTTGTGCTGATGTTAATGCCTGAAAAGGTTTGGAACTCTGCAGTTATTGAATCACCAGAGCGTTGGAGACTTTTACACACTGTGCACCTCAGCAGTCAGCACTCTGTATGTGGACTGTCACTTCCTTTGTGGTTCCTAAATGCTTCCACTTTGCAATAATACCACTTGCACTTGAATATCTAGGAGGGAATACATTTCATGAACTGACTTCTTGCAATGGTGGCATCCTATCACGGTACCACACTCAAATTCAGTGGGCTTTTTAAAATGACCCATTCTTTCACAAATGCTTTTAAAGCCAGACTGCATGGCTAGGTGCTTGATTTTATACACCTGTGGCAATGGGACTGAAAACTCCTTAACTGAAAGATTAAGAGGTGTGGACCAATACTTTTGTTCATATACTAGTGGACAAAAGTATTATACTTATATCTATACTATATACTACATGTTTCAAAAACAGAATGGGACAGCTCAGAATCCTGATTAGAAAGTAAATAAAAATCTGCTTAGTGATTAAGTTACAGATAAACATCCAATCATAAGTAATGTGCTCAGACAGTACAAATATAGGCCTAATTACGCTGCGTTACTGATCAAAAAACAAACTGTCTATAAACCAAATTTGAAAAATATCTAAAATTTCACAGATGGGGGTACAAAATAATTTCTAAATCTTGGTATATATGACTGGTTAATCAACTTTTTACTGTATAATCAACTCTTTAGACTAACAAAACACCAACAGGTGTTTGATGTTCAATCCAAAGTGAACTCTGGTTTGAACTTTTCTCGAAGATTTTGCCTCAAAAATATTTCACTTCTGCTGCCAAGGTATTTTATGCAAGGAAAACTTTTTAAATCTGTTTATTGTTTTGGTAATCAACCCTGTAAAGCCTGAACCATGAAATAATTGCCAGAAAATTCAAAGTTTTTGAAATTGGAGTGTTACTGAACACAAATTAAAAAAAAATTAAATATCAATTTACACCTTTGAGTTTTAATTTGTATCATTTTTGCTACAACCGGCATTTTTGTGCAATTTTTTGCTCACAGTTTGTTTATTTTAAACAAACAAAAACATGTAAGTGGGTTAGAGTTAGGTTTAAAAAAAATCACACTGATGATGTAGAAGTCTCAAAAACTCATGTATCAGATATGATACACTTGGCATTACGGGGTTAACAATTTCCAAGTTTGCCTTTACTACTTTACCCATTTGCACCAAATTTTTCCAAATTGTTTTAGATAATGTTAGATTTAAAAATGAGCCGTATTTAAACACAGTGTCTCATATTATTAATCACAATTAAATTCTCTTAATATTTATTTGTTTATTTTATTTTTTTATTTTTGAGGTGGGTATATCCATTACATTATCACAGTGTTTCCAATAAGTTTCTTCTTTCTCACTTCTTCAAAGTAAGGCTGGCAGTAAGTGTCACTAAACAGAAAGTAAGTGCTGTTAGATAGATGGATCCACTGTCTCCAAAAGCATCAACTTTTCTGTTATTCTTCCAGTATCAAATTAATTTTCTCTAGGTTTAGTTCTCCAGTGGTGCAAGCTTCGGCATCCTTTCCCCAGAAAATCCAATGAAATCCTTTTGATACATAATGTTAAAACACAGCGGTCTCCAAAATAAACAGATACAATAAGACAGGAGGAAATCAATTGCTTTTAGCTCCTAGATTTCCTTCCGGTATCATTTTTTTCAGCCTTTCATTTTCCCTCTTCCCTCCCAAGGAGGTCCAAAGCTGCAGACTGAATTCAGGAGGTTCATCTAGGCCACACATGCACACAGCTCAACTCTCAACATCTAGCCCCCCCCCCCCCCCCCCCCCCCCCCACCCCCCCCCCCCCCCCTCCCTTACCCCCCCCCCCC
>VUQS01003542.1:2262-21614 GCA_015108495.1 Heterochromis multidens
TTACCTAACACAAGTTTGGTTAGCAAGGTGCATCCATAGACTGTATGGGTGCGTCAGTCAGACACAGATACCTGCTGATTTGTACTTAGTACCATACAAGTAGTTTTCTAACCCAATCTGAATCACGGACTTCTTGGACAGGCTGTTAGTACGAATAACTGCACAGCAAGCCATATTATTATCATCAGATAATTCCTTTAAAAATGACCCAGAGGGCACCAACAACACAGAAACATTTGAGAGGTCCAGTTTGATGTGACACCTTCCAAACAGCTAGCAGCCTTGTCAGAACCTCATAATGTTTAAAGCCTAGTACATTTTATGTGGGTGAGTTACAAAAATAAATCACCCCTGTACAGTTGTCTTGAAGGGGAATTTAGCTTTGGAGACCAAAAGTTTACTTAACAGATGTCCTATATAATTTCAGCAATGTTTGCAACATCAATATCCAGTTTCTATGGGTTTATTTTTGTCTGTGGTAATTACTGTCTTTGTTATCTTTGTGACTTTTTTCTTTCATCTTTGGCAATTTTGTTTTTTTTTTCTTTTTGGCAATAATTTCTCTAAAAGAATGTAGATAAACACATGATGTGTTTTGGAAAGTGAATGGCATTTACACACCATGGGAGTCATCTCATGTCGCAACAGATTTGAATTAGCAATGTGGCACATACATCAGAATTATGTCTGTATATTGGTTAAATGTGGAGAAAAGACATTTGTATTGCAATAGTGTTTCTCTTTTAATTGGAAATCATTTAACTAAATTGCCACATTGCCATCTGGTTTGAGGATAAAACAGATACAAAAAAGATGCAGTCTTCCATTTACATAAAGGAGATGAAGTTGTCAGTATAAATGGAGTTTCAGATTGTGACACGTCGCAGACGTGGATCACAATTTCAGCGAGTTAAGGCTGATTTGGTTACCCATGTCAGACAAAAGCTCTCACACAAATTAGTTGATTTAGATCTGATCACTAACAATCTTGTTCATTTTTAATATTCTTAAATGCCCTGTATTATTATTCTGATTCTGCCATTTTTTTAAAATGCTATTTTGTATTTAGAATACTGTGATAGTATCTGCATTTATTACTACCTGCAGCGTCACTGAGACACTCCTCTACTTTTCCTCTTTTGTCTGGCTGGTTGCCCAGGCATTGGCAGCTTGCACATGTGGCCAAACTGTAAATCAGATTCAGACTTTCCATTCAAGTGTCCTGCTCGAGGGACTAGACTGGCCTTTATTCTGACCTTGTGGACCTTTTTATAGGCTTAGAAACGAGCAGCAGAAAAGAGATAGCACCACACTTCACAGAGAAATGAACAGCTAAGTGTCTCTTCCCTTTTATTAAGATATGACCTCATGGCATTTTGGAAATTTTGTGCTTTTGGAATGTAGCATGCACTGTAAATGATCCAAATTTAAATATCCTCATGGAAATAAGGAGTGGCGTGAGTCGATTTTGATTTTCTCTCCGGTGTGATTTGGGTTTGTTGTAAGTGACACTCTCCTTTCAGAGCAGAGCTCACTCCTTTCAGGGGTGGTTGCATTTTTTGGTCTTGTGTCCCCACAGCTGATGCTCTGAAGAGACTTTGACAGGGCTCAAGCTGTTCAGTCCCCCACTCCCTCCTTCTTTCTCTGTCCTCCCCCTTATCTCTCCCCTCCATCACACCTGATTGCATTTGACAAATGCCCCTATTGGCTCCATATCATCAGGTGCAGTGGAGGCAGTGTAAGACTATATTACTCTGCCCATATACCACATCTGTTCTCTATTTTGCATGGCTGACACACTTGCTACTGAAAGGTTCGAATGGGGCCAAGGCTGTTTCACCAGAAAAGCATTGATGGTTCCACTGGCAAATAGAAGTCTTAGTGAATCTGTTGGACACGGCATCCACCATCACAGCTAATCTCTTGTGTAGAATGTGACATGCCTTATCTAGTGCTGAAAATGTGGCATTGTATGCATCACAGAACAGATGAGCAGTGTAGCATGATGCAAATACTGTTTGAAAGTAATGTAATTTCTGAATCCATGTATGTTTCATATGATTTTGATAAGCAGCATAACTTAAAATTATTATGCATTTCCTTTTATTATATATACATGTGAAACTGAAGTCCATGTTATTATTACTGCTGTTATAGTTGTTGTTATTTTCACTGATATATTTTTATATTATCTGTATAGACTGAAATCACATATTTTCAGTGCCAATATATTATTGTGAAGTGATTATTTAAAAAATCTGCTCAGATTCATTGATCTACATTAATTGATGACTAATTGACATTATTAGCCAGACAGTGACGTAATTCTCTCCTAGCTCAAACCTGGATGATGTATTTCAAGATAGACGTTAGCTAATAGCTCAGTGACACTAGAGTAAAAATAGGACAGCTGCCTCCTTGTGTCTAGGAAAAATTAATGGCTGCCCAGTGATTGCATTGATTTATTTTTTCTGCTTTCGGCAAAGTAGCTGCAGTGACCAACAGTGGTTGCCCAGAAGCTGACCATGCAACACCCTCAGTCTCTGGCAGTGATTGCACAGGTTACCTGGCGCCAGGCAACCTGTCTTCAAACAGTCGCAGTCTGACTTGGACTGACTCCAGTCACTCTGACAGATTGGAGAAGGTTTGCAAATAATTGCAGTCTAATTCATAAACACACACAGATTGCCAACATGTTGCAATCAGTGTGACTCAGTCTGCACTGAAAAGTGCAAATCGTCTGCACTGTGTGTCTTTGCAATAGGGGACTTGACTCAACTGGTTAAAAACTGGTTGTATTCTGGTTCTGTTCCTATATAAAAGCGAGGTTGCCGAGCACCTATGTCATTTTCAGTTAAATCGCCGTCCTGTGCCAACTACGTCAGTATTTGTGGAATTTCAGAATCTATGAGGTTCTGGCTGGACTGTGAATGTAAGTGCTTAATGTGAATTTCTCTGTATTTGGACGATATGCAGTTTTTGCAAACATATTGCATGTAACTACCAACTTGACACCATTCAATTGCAAACTGATAGCAGACTGACTCCATCTTACTGCCATTGTATCACTGTCTTGATGTACCAATATTGTATTATTTAATACTGGTATTTTAACTTGTTAATTACTTTCTTACTGTCCTGGAGCAACTGTAACCACATAATTTCCTCAGGGATTAATAAAGTATTCTGATTCTGATTCTGCTTCAAATTCGCTTTAAAGATGGCAACTGACTACCAGCGGTCACAGACATGATCGCCGTCTTCAAAGCAACCAAAGGCAACACAATTACAAGTTCATTGCAAACAGTCACAATAAATTTGGTTGTGCCGTGGTCTCCAGCTACTGTTTTCCCTAGTATGCCTATAGCGTAATCATTCACTGATAGCTTTATTACTACATTAGCCAACTTGACCTGTGACACGTCTCCTTACTAGCAGATTATTAAATACAGACTTTGAAAGTGACTTTGGGGAGATTTAAGTGAGGAAAACAAAAGAGCAGTGGAGTGCCTCCTACTAGGGAGAGACGCTGAAGGACTGTCGTGGCCTGCATCTCATCAGCAGGAATGCAAGTAGGGCTGGCACGGTAGTCACCATGTGGTGGCAAGGTTAGGTCACATCAGCTGCTTCTGACTCTCATATAAAGAGGATGCAGAGTTGAAAGGCAGCACTGTAAAACCCTCTCCTTTACCTCAATTTCTCTTGGTCATTATCTTTAGAATAATCTTTTGTTTAGAGGAAACAAATTGAAGAAGTGAGGTACAGCAGAGATGACTGAAAAATATGAAATGAACAATCACAAAAGCAGAGGGCGGATGCGAGACTGTGCCAGAAAGGCACATAGATCTATGAGGTTTCTCATGTGTGTCATGTGTTTTCATGAGTCAAACAGACACTGCACTGTTGGGTGGTAATTGGACGCCTTCCTGGGAGAGGTGGCCACAGCTCTGCTTTGCCTTTGGGCCACCTTCAACAGCCTGAGCCTACTATAATTGGCAGAGCACATTGCTTAGCTTATGCTATGTTCTAAGTTAGACCACATTCTAAGGCTGTGTCAGTGATTAATTAATAACCAGTTAATCATCAAGACTTTTGATCAATCAGAACTATCAGGGCATCAATAATCCTCAAGTCTGTTGTGCTAATTCAGTTAATGACTCAAAAACCTTATTTACTCAGCCTTATTGCAACAGATTCTGCCAGGAACATTACATTATTTAACACACACCAAGAATGAACACTGGCCAGAGGTCTCTAATCGCTGAAGCAGCCTCATTCATGGTGGCTTGGTGCTAGCTAAACTTAACAATGTCCTCAGGCATAAAAACACATCACACCAAACAAAACTTGACTGCAGGAACAATAATACTGCCAATCTAAGAACTTGCATTTGAACATTAACAGTCCTATAAGCCTGCACTTATACTATGACTCTTAATGTCCTATGAGCGCACCTTTCACCAGTGTAAAACACTCCCTGTTCCAAGAGCTCGCCCCCCTCGGTTTGCCACAGTGTGCTACCTGATTCGTCTTCTTTCTGCCAGCATCTTAGTAAAGGACCACTGATGTGTCCCTGCAGTTTGAAAACTTTGCGTTTTGGGCTGTTGATAGATTCTCAACACAAATTTTGGCTTTTGAATGATAGCATAACACTTTTAGGGACATTTTGTGTGTTCTGTCAATACAATTTAAGCAGAACAACATGCAGGCTTTGGTAATTATTCTGACTGCCAGAAGGGGGAGACAGTAGTTCTGCAGTGTTGATTTGAAGAAAAAGCATGAATTTTGCATGTCATAAACGTTAACAATATAATGATTGTTTACTTCAGAGATGGACAGTTTTTAATTAACCTGATTCAGGTTTGCATCCGGTTGCAGCCACTTTGTCTTAAGCTTAGTAAGTGTGGTTAGTTATCTGTGTTGTTTCCCCCAGCTGTGCCATTTCTCCCAGCCCACCCATTAGTTTAAATTGGGATGGGGGGGCTAGAGAGGGGGGACCGGCGCCATATGGTAGGTCCTTGACTGTGACAGCCTGACACATTAGTCATTGATGGCTCACAGCTTCTCAGATGATAGGCATTGCTTAAAAAGCTGACCTACAAACACACATACACTCTCACACACACTTAATTGATCCTGAAACACTCTTACAGTAATTATAGAGGCATTTCTACCAAGGTCGTGTCAGCTCAGATGGTTTGACAGTTATGTGTTTGTAAAAACACTGAGAGACACAGTAGTTTGAAGAGAATAATCATAGCCACACTAGTTATGACCCCACGATAACAGGACTATAGATTGTTCTCTGTCCATTTGCTCAGTTAATTTCACGCAACATAAGGACATTGTGCATCTTGCTACAGCATTTTCAAAAATTCAATGATTGGCCTGATAGTGCACTATAATTGGCACTCAAAACAGAAGGCATTTCTGTTCCTGAGTGGCCCAGGAAGGGGTCGACTTCTTCTTTGGAAGCAGCAATTTTTTGTCACCTTGTTTTTTGTTTTGGTTTTTTTTGCATTTTTGTCACTGAGCTTTACATAAATTCAGTAAATTCCTCTCACTAATAATGTGTGTAGTGTTTAGTGTTTAGTATGTGACAACCAGCAACTATGTAGTTTCCCCAGCGTTTGCTTTCTGTAATAGAGTCTAAGAGTTGATAATAGCTTAGTAGACCTGAAACAATATGCTAGGTTACAGTCAGGAAGGCCTGTGCAGCAGTATGGCTGAGATTAGCAGCAGCCTGAGGGAGCTGTAAGCCTTTTTCCCTCTTCTCTACTTTTAACTCTCCTCAAAAGCACCAAGCTGCTTGCATGTTCTGTTTGAAATGTGTCATCAGCTGTCCTGGCAGGTACGTTGCCACATATACCCCTGAAGTGGCGGCACTTCTGGCCTGGAAAGGTCATTTGTAGGAGTGGGTTAAATGTCCCCTGGAGGAGGGAGCAGACAGTCTGTGATTTGTGTGAGTTTTACGCGGCTGGAGCTGCTCCGTCTTTCGGAATGACCTTGACCAATTCCCCCTCAGTTTTAACTTAAAAGTCACTCTCTAGAAAACTGTCTAGCCGCCGTGTGTCAGATATGCCAAAAGTCATTAGTCTTAGTCTGATTGGGGATCTTAAGAAATTAGAAAAAGGGACTGCCATTAGAGGTCAAGCCATCACCACAGCAGCACACAAAACACATCCTCTGTTTTGGTTTAATCCAATTAGACATCCACTGAAGCTTCAGTTGTTTTCAGGCAAGCCTGATTAACTTTGTTGTGAAAAGCTGTGCTTGTTCCTGTTATTTTTCTCCTTCCTTGTGTTTGCTCAAGAGATTATCAACCTTTTCTATCTATTCTTTTACGTTTTAATTTTACCTGTGCAACTGCAGCTAAAATAAACACAATTTTTTTGATTATCAGCATTGTCTTATTGAGCTCGAACATTTAATATTGACCAAAGTTAAATTATAATTAATACATACAGAAATTTAAGTTGCTTTCTTTCATAAGCCACATGACTGAAATCAAACTGAATTAAAATGTCTGGTCACACATGTTACAAAAAAATGCCTCCACAAAACATTGTTTGTCATGTATCCCCTCCTCTTGCCATTTAGATAGTTTTGGTGATATATATGCTTCCACCTGAGTACAATGTAGATAAATGGAATTTCGTTTGTGGTGCTCACAGCCCTGAAAAATTACATTTAAAAAATTCAGCAGCAGCATCACATACCTGAAAGAGTGCCTCAGCTGCTCACAGACCTTGCTGTGAACACTCTTCACTGGTTTACCACCTAGAAAAATAAATAGGGGAATATATATTTATATATATTTAAAATAATAGATGCAGCCACTGCAATCAACAACATAAAAAAAGATGTATTTATGCCAGCAAAGATAATTACAGTGACCCTGAGAGCTCAGAGAACTGCAACTTGAGAAAACACATGCAGATAGACAAAAAGCAAGCAAAGTAAGCAAACATCTTTACCAATTTGAGAACAAAGGCACTAAAAATCAGAAACAAATACAGAAAGGTGCTGCAAATATAGAAAATGCAAACACATAGTTATGACATTACCAGACGTGAGAATCCATAAGTAGTGTTGCATTGGGGGTTAGATGTACATTTTCTTTTTGTTTGTTTTAATATTCACTGCATGAGTAAGAAACTTCTGATTACTTGTAGTGCTCCCTAGAAACATTTCCATTTTCTGTTTGTTTTTTGGGGGGTCTTTTTGTATTATTTCCAGCCATAACAGTATCTCAGGAACCTGTTGTTTGTTGGTTGTTAATTTGTGATATGCAAACTGTTGTTTGCAGACTTTAACTCAACTTTTTGGCCCTCTGTTTTAACAAAATGCCACCATAAAATACCTACTTTGACATGCTGTCACGTTGTTTGGAGCTCACACTGAGTAAACATTCAGTAAACAGAAACATAAAATAAGTCAGACTGGTCTCCAGTAGGGAGGGGTGAGTTGAAAGTCGTAAAAACCAGTCAGTAATTGCTTAACTGTTAGTGCAGCTAGGGACCTTGATTGGTTCCTCCAATTGATTTGCCTCCAATCTTCATAACAATGTGTTTTTTTTAATTAATTAAGCCAGGCTTTCCGTTGTTGGACTCTTCGGTGCTCACCCTCTGCTGTGCCCTGGAGGATGATCATGACCAGAGAGTCATGGCAGTTCAAGCTTGCGGCACTGCACAGTGGCCAGAAGTGGCTCTCACTTGCCTGCAAGTGTGTCTATCTTCTGTGCAAAGTACATGTTGGTCTTGTGCTCAGTGTAGTGGACATTGCAGCTTCCTTTAAAACTTGTCAAATGCCCAAATAAAAAACACAACTCTGGAAGCTAAAATTCTCATAATAATGTTACGCTATTAAACGTGCAGTGTGAGTTACATTTTTATTCTGCAGGGTTTCAAAAATTACCTGCCCTGTTCATTGTCACTTCTGTCTTCTGTCATTCTGCTTCCCACTGGGGCCAGCATGTGGAACGGTCATCTCCCACCACACTCCTTTGTGCCTGAATAGAGCAGATGATATAATAGCTGTGATTTACACTTCCTAGTCATATTCACACAGCTAAAATAGAGGTGCTACCATCAATACCGCTGCTCAGCGCTGACTGCCAGCCTGCTATTTAACACCAAACGGTCAAAAACACCATTTGTCCTGGATCAGATTGAGGTCAGGTGCTGTATTGTGATAGTTGCGTATGAATTAGTTATAGGTATTTTTGTTTGTGATAATGATGATCATCAGACTCATTTTGGAAGAGATTTAAGAAACTGAGCAATCTTGTGTGCCGCCGTCCTTCGAGAAATATGATTTGTATGGCAATGACAATGAAAGCCAGAGCAATTTCTTTTTCTACTGTTTCCAAGCGAGATCTTTATAAAATATCTTCAGGGTCCTCTTGAGGAACAAGACGCTGTGGTGTGGTCTCCGCGTGTTTTTAAAAATGCCATTTGGAATTCATGACCAGGACTCCATATGCAGATTTGGAAGGGCTTTGATTAAAGCTCTAACAAGCACTTGATGGTTGGGGATATCACATTTCCTTTTGTTTTAATGCACTCTGTTAGGCTCACTCACAGTTAATAAGTCACAATCAATCTACCTGCTGTACGCACTGAGGCTTTGTAAGAGCTTAACAGGACCCCTGAGAGTTGGAATAATTTCACTTCTGAAACCAACTGACAGTGAATGCACGCATTGATGTTTGCGTCTGTGTGGGATCGCAACAGCTTCCATTGTATGTTGCTTGTGTACGAGGGTGTGAGAGAAAAAGAAAGACTAAGCGAAGTCTGTCAAATATTGCCCGACTGGAAGACAGGCGCTGCTCTATGTTGTCTCCTCTCCATCTTCGCTTGAAAGAGTCAGTGCAGTTGCCTTGAGCTAGAGTATCATATTTGATGACCTCACAAACAGCTCCTTCTCAATCTTTTTACACCTTTCTAGTGGTCAAGTGATCCAATCCTTATATTATCAGATTACATCCATGCTCATTAGAATTGCGCAAATGTGCACAAACACCAAATGCCATGGTGATATATCACAGGGTTATTTTTAGCGTGTCACAGCAATAGCACCCTACACTGTCTATGAACCCTGTGATGGTTTCAAGTTAAAGGGTCCCTTTTATGGTTTCTGTGCGTTAAATGTCTTTGCTGAGGCATGAAGCACTGCAAACACTTGCCGAGTTGAGACTCAGAACGCATCATTGCTATCTCCTCTTCAGTGACATATTAAGCTGGCATTTTAGCAGTTTTAAGGTTGATTGAATAGATCATTAAATTCAGATTTGTTCCTTTTGATTTATTGTAATAAAAAAATTCTTTAGCTGTTTTTACAGAAACTTGACAGAACAGGTTATAAGCTACTGTATATAGCTAACAAAACAGGTTATTGGCACAGGGCAGAAGGCACTATTGTTTGTTTTAAGGCATGGTAGTGGTAGGGCTTTATGGATAGTGGTATTGGCCGTTCTATATTTTTATGCTCACTCTGATGAATTGCTTCTGACTTTTCACTTTGTGCCAGTGTGTAAATGTTAGCATGCTACTTTACACCACTAAACAAACATGTTAGAAGATAAAATTGTACCTGCTTAGTGACTGTGAACATATATTAGCTCCCATATTGGCACTTTTAAAAATCATATCAAAAGCTGGATTAAAAAAAAAAAAAATCAATTACAAGCATAATCTCAACAGTTATTCTTCATCCACAACTGCTTGTAGGGTGTGTATAGGATGCTGTTTCTCTCTAAATGAGGAAATGCTTATTGCCACCTGAAAGTGGTTGAAAATGGGATGGTCCATTTAGTGCGCTTTCAAAATACCCTAATCTCTTCAGGACATCTACTTTTCCCTTTATATTCTCATTCAAAACACAGAGATACCAGGGGTGCAGCAGCTTTTTGCATTTTATTACTTTCCATGGTTTTTCACAAAGTAGTACTTGAGGCGGTTATTTTTTTGCAGACTTTTTTTTATGAAGGTATTGCATTTTTAAAAAAAAAAAAAAATTGAAACAGGCCAATGCTGCAACAAACACTCTACAGCTTAATATTGTAGGGGTTACAGAGCAGAGTCAATTGTTGTAATTGTGATGAAATTTGATAGCAGCAGGACAGGGGGAAAGAGTCATTTGCTGAGGTGCTGGTTTGCAGAATAAAAGGCTTAAAGACCATGCCTTGGTTAGAATTTTGCAAGAAAGGCATTATTGCGCACAAGCTAACTTAAGCAAATCTGCATTTATTGAACACTATTATTGTTGATGTGCTTATTTTGTAAATGATTGTCCTGAAAAGCTTGGGTTATTCACCGTTATGCATGTATAGTTTTTAGTTTTTCTTCTCAATAAGTTAAGTTAGCCGTTATATTATTTTCAAACTCAACCAATTTCTGTTGTACCACAGGTGTGCTTTGTGCCTCTGGCAATCAAATTATCAATTGTGTCCTGTCCACAGTTTGTACATCATCTCCCTCGCACAGTTGACTGAACCAGTCAGTGGCAAAAATGGGGTCTCACACTTTTACCTCACACCTCTAAATAACTTTCTATTTTTAGACTATACATCAGTGTATAACCACCAGGTGGATTCCAACTTTTGTATCCTGCAAAGTTGTGGTTCTGGATCTGTTGACGGTGTACCCAGTAATTTGCCAAATTAAGGGTGTGCAACCTTTCAGACACAAATCTGTTTCCAGATAAAGTTTAAGCTTGTTGATGTTTTTGTTCAGAAATGCTCTTCACTTCAAAGGACAGCATATTCCTTCTGTCAGAATTCCTAGTCTGATCCTTCACTCAAAACACAAAGCAGCCAAATGCAACATTGAGCAGGCTTTTCCATCCCTATCTGAAAAAGATTAGAGGAACACGCATTTCCTTCTTTGAGCTCATATTTCAAACTGTGCCTTCTTGTCATTACTTTACCACTCTTGGAGCAGTTGTTAGAGGAAAAATTAATCTGTGAGCTTCATACTGTAAGTACCCCATTGCAGCTTGGATATCGTGGTCCTGGCTTATGTTTTGCAACCTCGTATCAGATGGTCACGACTAAATAGCTCTGTAATAGGATCACTTAGAATCATCTGGTCATTTTTTTTGTCTTCCAGGTCTTTGGCTCTTCCTTTTCCCATAGCATTAGCTATGAGTGTAACATCTGTTAGAGAAGAGAAGTGTGAGAGACTGAATGTAGTTCACTTTGTTCAGTGGTATGTCTTTGGAGAGCCCCTGAAGAGCACTTTTTTTTTTCTTTCAAGATGAAATGTGCATGTGTGTCTGTGTTATTGAGAGAGAGACAAAGAGAAAGAGTTGATGTCACAGCAAGTGTGTAGAAGGCTTCTTTGAATTTCAGGAAGGTTTGATGACAATTTGACAGAGGCTGAGAGGACATGGAAACAAATCCTTTGATGCTGACTGTCAACAAAAGACTTCTGCCACATACAAATAGCTGTCTATCCTCTTCTCTCCCATCCTGTTCTCCCAACTATTTCTCCCCTCCTTTTTTTTTGCATCTTTTCTTTAAATACTCATCAGATTTTTGCCTTGATGTACTATACTGCTGGGTGAATAGATACCTACTCGGTCTTTCCTACTCTGCTAAATCAACAAGAACTGGCAGCAAAAGCTAACACCAGCACCACAGGAATGACACAATGAGTGATGAAACAATAGTTTGTTGATATTAGTAGACCAGACGTGATGGGTAAAGGTAAAGAGGTGATTCCAGCAGTAACAGCAGCAGCAGCAAGTAGCAGTATCTCCTTGCAGCACAAAGTGGCTTTGCAGGCTGTGTTCTCAGTTGCTACAGGTTGCATATAGACCAAATAAAAGAGCGACAGAGCGGAAATTTCTCCCAATTCCTGGAGATAAGAAGGTATTGTTTCAGCAACTCATGAGCTTTTTGTTAGAAACATGTGAATTTAGATTCGCTCAACAAAACAAGAAATCTTTTTCTTCCATGCTCTCCTTTTTTCTTTGTATTTGAGGCCCATTCTTGGTGCTCATTTATACAAAGCAGGGTGACAAAAAGAATGCTGAAGATTAATTAGAAATAGTTGATGGGGGTTTTGACAGTGTTTGTGCATGGACAGTTGGGAGGCATGATACCCTGTTGGTGTGGTTTGGCAGAATGCCATTGCAAAGTTTATTATTATTTGTTAAGAATTGTTCAAAGGCAGCAAATACATGCAATTGCTATTTCTTTGAGTGGCTAATTACAATTTTGAAAAAGCTCTCTTATCTTTGCAATTTTTTTGTTTGTTTTTTTTTCCGTTCAGGAGTAGTTTTTGAAGTCATGCCAACCATTGTTCCTGCATTTGCATAATGTAACTAGAACTTAGCTTAGTTTTCTTCCTAAGTTTGCACACTATATCATCTTTGACACATGCGTTTATCTGTGTACATCTCTGTTGGGAGCCGCAATATAAATTTACAGCTTACATGTGTGGCCATGACAGTGTCACCACACAGGCTGCAGATATCAGGCTGTGCTGCTTAAGCCCTGCTTTGCTTTCAGAGCTTTGCTTGTGTTCATAGGATTAGTGCTGTAATGCCCAGTGGTCTTAATGGATAAATAATTGTCTGTTTTAAATTTAGCTACATTTACTTGTGCAATTGAATTATTTCTCTACAGGTATGCCTGTTACTAAAAACAACATTAATGTGATTACAATCATGTGAATACACCACGGTGCCATAGAAGCTATCCAGCTCTCCACATACACTCACCAGACACTTTATCAGGTACACCTGTTCAACAGCTTGTTAACGCAAATGTAACTCAATGCATTAAGGCACGTAGACATGGTCGAGATGACATGCGGAAGTTCAAACTGAGCATCAGAATGGGGAAGAATGTTGATTTCAAAGATTTTGAACGTGGCATGGTTATTGGTGCCAAATGGGCTGTTTTTTCTGGTATTTCAGAAACTAATGATCTACTGGGATTTTCTCACACAGCCATCTCTAGGGTTTACAGAGAATGGTCTGAAAAAATGGTCTAGAAAGGCAAAAATGCTGCGTTGATGCCGAAGGTCAGAGGACACTGACCAGACTGCTTTGAACTGATAGGAAAGCAACAGTAACTCAAATAACTGCTTGTTGCAACCAAGGTAGAAGAAAAGCATACACTACATGCCGAACCTTGAAGCAGATGGGCTAGAGCAGCACAAGACCACACCAGGTGCCACTCCTGTCAGCTAAGAACAGGAAACTGAAGCTACAGTTCTCATGGGCTCACCAAAATTGAATAATAAAAGATAAGAAAGATGTTCCCTGGTCTGATGAGTTTTGATTTCTGCTGCAACATTCAAATGGTAGGGTCAGAATTTAGTGTAAACAACATAAAAGCATGGATCCATCCTACCTTGTATAAATGGTTCAGGCTGCTGGTGCCATGGGGTGGAGGATATTTTCTTGGCACATGTTGGGCTCCTTAGTACCAGCTGAGCATCGTTTAAATGCCACAGCCAACCTGAGTATTGTTGCTGACCATTATGACCACAGTGTACCCCTCCTGTGAAGGCTGCTTCCAGCAAGATAACCATGTCACAAAGTTTCAAGTGTTCATTGTACTCAAATGGCCTCCACAGTTTCCAGATCTGAATCGAATAGAGCACCCTTTGAATGTGGTGGAATGGGTGATTTTCATGGATGTGTAGCCAACAAATCTGCACCAACTGTATGATGCTATCGTGTCAATATGGACCAAAATCTCAGAAGAGAGTTTTCAGCACCTTGTTGAATCTATGCTACAGAGAATTAAGGCAGATCCGAAGGCAAAACAGGGTACAAACCAGTACCCGGAACGTGTACATATTAAAGTGTCTAGTGAGTGAGATGGTGGTTTGCCAACAGGATAGATCAAATAAGTTAATGAGGCAAACTTTAGGTTTGGTTAAGTTGCAGTCATCAAAATGTGCATTTTAAAATGTTACAAGTTTGACTTCTGTGCTGTATGTAATTCAGATTTAATTGTTGTGATGTTGAAAATCACTGCTAATCCCATAGACACTGCTGGAACTTGGATAGCATTTCTCAAAAAAATAAAAATCTCTAAGAAACAAGCAAAAAAAAAAAAAGAAACAAGAAAGAGGGCAAAAACAGAAGTCAAATAAAGTCCCCATATGTATGTTTTCTTTCTTTGTCATTGTAGCGTAATATTCCTCATGCAGACACATAGGCTGCATTTGTGACTGAGGACAGAGTGGGTAATGCTTCCAGATTATATCACTTACTTTCAGTGAGCTGGACAATTAGGAGCAGTGATGGGATTTGTGTGAGTATCAAGCCATACTTGAAGATATTCTGTCTTTTTAAGAATTCTCTCAACTCCCCAAATGCCCTGTCGGATTGCAGTGTGATCACATTGGGCCGTGCAGAAATGGCTGAATTGGAATCTTATCTTCTTCCATCTTTCCCATTACGGACAGATTGAAAGCCCTGCAGCGGTGCTCTGGCCTGGTCCCCAGTCAAGACCGCTTTTTAGACTGCAATTTGACAGCTTCTAAAAATGTCACATTTTGTTGTTAAGATGCACTGCCAAGCACTTGAGCCATACATGCTGTGGCATCAGCACCAGTTCTGTTGTGAAGCTTCACTGACCTTCCCTTCACTCCTGGGCATCACCCCTGGCACTGCCTGTCTCCTGGTGTCAGTATGACATTATGAACTTGAAGAGCCTGATGTGTAGCAGTAGGCACAAAGCCACTTTTCCAGCTTTTCATCCCACTCAATAGACTCTATACTCAGTAGACAACACTGCGAGCTCATTACTTATAAAAGGAAGTGAAATGGAAGGCTGATAAATGGTATGTACTGTGCTCACTCCAGAGATACTAATTCCTGCAAACAGCAAGTTGTTTTTTTGATTTGTATAGTTTTATTCTTTTTATTTAACACAGTGAGCAAGACTGCACACTGAGTTTCTTAAATTTTTAAATAAATACCATTGTATCATTAGATTTTATGCTAGGTCTAGAAGTATACCAGATTACTTGACTTGTAGAACAGACTTGTAGATACAGTCTTACAGAAAAGAAAGAGAAAACCAACTTATTATAAATTTAAAATATCCTATTTTTGTATTTATTTCTTAATTTAACGTCTACCATTAGTCATATTTAGACTGACTAATCTGTTAGATGTCTTTCCAAAACAGATAGGTGTTACAGGATGACATTAAACAATGGCAACAACAGTGTGGAAACATCTGGGTGAAGGAGGCAGGGTCTTGTAAAGAATGATTTGACTTATAGGTCAAAACAGAGAAATCTTGTAGTGTCAGAATAACGTGATTACTTGCTTCAGTAGCTTTCCTTGGTGAGTGGTTGCTGGCTGTCGCTGGGTTGCAAAGAGGGTGCTGAACCAAAAACCTCCTTGTGATTGCTTTGGTCGCTAGCAGATAGCTGCGGTAGTTTGCATGCAATAAAAGGTGAAACCAACACAACTTTTACTTTGACCAATTTCACACTTCCAGCTACCACTTGCCAACAACTTGCAGAATACACACTTTCCCCTAGCAACCAATGGTTACCTGGAGTCACTGAATGGTTTCTAGGCCTGAATGAATGGGGCTTTAGCAGTCGATTTCACACTGACTGTCAGCAACCTCCAGCAACCACTCACAACTGGTCAGGGAATACTCATTTTTCCCTAGCGACTGGTGATTGCCAGATGGTTGCCAACCAATCTTTAGGCCTGCAGTCTGGGGCTTTAGTCAGCCACATTATTAACATATCGTTTATAATCTTCTCATTCTTGTATTATCATGCCAGCTGTTGAACATTTATTTATATGAGCATATATAATATTAGTTGTTATTATTGTTGGTGGAGCTCTTAAAAACGGCATCTGTTTTGAGATGAAATGACAAAAGACAAGGCTAAGAAGACTTCAACAAGTTCAGATATCTTTATATGTTTGTCTACTTACGTTGTTTTTTGGATGCACAGATGACCATCTTTTTGCTTTAGTCATTTTTTCATTTGGGCATATGGGCTAAAGCTGCATCTCAGACACTCTCGGGGGCAGCACTTCACTGATATAGGAAGTGTGGGGGGACCCCTGCTGTCCACCATCTGGGCAAATGGCAGGTCTTTATGCCAGCGTGGTAGCCACCGAAGAAAGAGGGCACAGGGGCATAGCAGGAAGCTCCGAAGACAGACAGAGGGGGCATTTGCAGACACAGGTCATTCTTTCTTGGTAAAAGAGCCACTCAGTAACACCTGTGTTCCCACTCCCCTCTGCCCCACTTCAGACGTTCTGTCAGAAAGCCCATGCTCAGCAGAACTACAGGCTCCAAACAAAAGACTTTGCAGGCTCGGCAGAGTGCGTGCAGGTGAATAACAATAACCACTCGTTCAGTTATTCATATATTCATATGTGTGTTCATATTTAGCCTTCACTGTGAGGGTGATGAATAACGCTGGCTGAGACTGTGCCACACTGACAGAGGGAAGCGCTGGCTCAGTTTCTGTCTTCTCTTGTGAAAGTAGTTACTGGGCGAGAAAGTGACAGGGCAACTGGTCAGGCTGTCCTTTGTGGGTTTAGTGTTGGACTTGCTGGGTAGGCATGTTTAAAGAACGGCACTCCTAATGAGGAGAAATCAGGCTTGGCTTAGCAATACAGCAATAGAGCGAGAAAGATGTCAGAAAGATCTATGCGGCAGACCTCTTATGTTCAACTGATGGATTAGTCATTGAAGGGTTCATAGCAGGCAACAGTTATCAAAGTGCTAATAGATACTCACACATTATTTGCTGCCTTGCTTCTCCCCAGAGAGGTTCCATACCCATCTTCTGTAAAGCATTAAGTGAACATGTTCAACCCAGCACTAAAATCTCTCCCCCACGGCTATGGTCTCAGTGCACCCAATCCTTTCATCCTCATATCTCTCAATCCAGGTAAGGCTTGGCTGGAGACCAGTGCTCTGTTGAAAAGGAGAGGCCTTTGGCTGTGCAATCGATTTCTGTAAAGCAGAATATACAGTACGAGTGACCGTGTCGAGTGAAAATGTAAATGGACCAAGCTCTGAAACGATCAGGTACCCTCAGTGTGCATGGATCAGGGAGTATGTAAGCACGAGATAGCATTTACCCCTGGTTTTAACTAAAGCACTCAGACATTCTCCTCTCTGCAGCCCTGTAATTCCCTCTGAGTGCTTGGTGTGAAAGTGAAGCACTGTTATCAGCCCCTACCAAATGCATTAGACCTCCTCTGACCGCTGAAACAGACCACCTCGTTGTAGATCATTCCCTCTGTACTGAATAGAGGTGATGAAGAAGCTGTAAATTAGGACAGTATAGTTTCATGCTCCATATGATTACTTCACCCTTGCACAATCGCTTCCTCTCTGCAATTTTAAATTAAATACGATATATGGCTGTCAGTGAATAAAGAATAAATTGATGGTATTACCTGATGTCACCCGTGGTAATAATGTATGTTGATGACACAGCAAACTTCAGACCACTTTGCACTTTTTCTGCATGGCATGTGGGCACAGAGCAAGGTTGTATCTTTTCAGAGTATAGAGTGGAGGTAGTTGATGGGACCGGCTGTAAGAGCTGTGGAATTCTTTGGGTTAAACATTTTCTTATTAAGAATGTTTATGCGTGGAGATTTGCCATTGCTTTCTTTTGGTGTGTGTGTTTTTCTGAATGCTGGCATGTGTGAGAGAGAGCTGGTGGCAGATGCAACAAGTAATTCCTGAAACACGGTGGTGTCTGGTGTTTTGTGTGTTACAGATAAGGCAAGCCATATCCCTTTTTAATACTGGTTTAAACACCTCAGCTGACACTAATGAAAAAGGTTGTAAGGTTGCCTTACAATTAGGACTGGGAATCACAGCATAAATCACAATACTATAGTATCACAATGTGTTGCCCATGATAACAAAGGTATCACAACACAACAATTCTGTGACACATTGCAAGACAATCTTCTAAAATATATTGTGATATTATTACTAAAGGAGAAAAAAATACCCTTAAAGAGGCAAAAATGAGAAAATACATATTTAATCACCGAATTGTGGTGTGAAATTGTGTTAGTCAATTTTTAGAGATGCACCGATTGCAATTTTCTTGCCCGATTCCGATTTTGGAATTGTTTTCAAAGTGTGACCTGCCGATACTGATTTTTGCTGTTTTCAATTTTGTTTCTAAGAACTATAACTAACAGCATATACAAGCGAAAATCCACCTTTCTTCAACACAAAATATGATTTTAATAATAAAAGAAATTATTAAACTGCAATTTCCTCCAAACTGCAGTAAGTTACACAACTTACTTAAACAACTCTGAAAATACAGTGCTCTCCCACTGGAAAGAGGTACAAATAATTAAATGTTTTACCTTACCAAACAAAAGCAGATATATATATAACAAAATAAATATCATGTACTTACATCATTTTACAGTATGTTTATAACTTCACCAGATAACAGTAACATCGACCCATTTTACTTTTTTACTTGTCTCCATGATTACGTAACATTTTCCTTGTAACTGCTTTGCTTCTTTTTGGTTGTTTTGCCTGATGTTGCTCCAATTTGGAAAATTCCAAAACATCCCATGGTCTCTGATTACAACATTGGTACTAGTGTTTTTCTTTGTTTGTTTGATTTTTCCTGTGTTGACTTCTTTTTAAGTTTTTGATTGTTGGTCATGCAAAATATGCATGTGAATATGTAGCATCACATGGACTTTATACTAAATGGGAGGTCAAATTGTGATTATATTAAAGGGTCATGCCTGCACTTCCGTCGGGTAATATCTAGAAAAGTTTAGGGCTGCTGTGCATGTATGAAAATGGCAATAATCTCACTCCCTCTTCGTGTTGTTATTTTCTTTCTTTTTAATAAAAAAATCAGCTTTAACTCTTTAAATTGAGTTCTTTAGCCCTCCAGGTGTATGAGCTTTAGTACTATGAAACACCTCTGATAAACTTGATAAGCTTCTCCTGTAACATTCTTTAGCACATAAGAAAATGCTAAATAATATGATTTTCATTTTTTTTTATTTTTCACGTTAATTTTATTTGCAGCATATACAGGGTGGGCCATTTATATGGATACACCGTAATAACATGGGAATGGTTGGTGATATTAAAGTCCTGTTTGTGGCACATTAGTATATGTGAGGGGGCAAACTCCCCAAGATGGGTGGTGACCATGGTGGCCATTTAGAAGTCGGCCATCTTGGATACAACTTTTGTTTTTTCAATAGGAAGAGGGCCATGTGACACATCAAACTTATTGGTAATGTCACAAGAAAAACAATGGTGTGCTTGGTTCCAACGTAACTTTATTCTTTCATGAGTTATTTACAAGTTTCTGACCACTTATAAA